>JAPZDY010000021.1:4321070-4334358 GCA_029783645.1 Ctenochaetus hawaiiensis
GAAGTAAATACAGAGACAACACAAGGAAAGACGAGACTATCAAAATAAGACAGGAAACCACGAGACAAACATAGACACGATACGACACTAACTCAACTTAAATCAAGAACATGACAATGGTTCAACAAAACAGGAAATCATAAGACAAGAATAATCAAAATACAACCAAAAACCCCCCCTACACCCATTACCCATGACAGGCGGTAGACATGGCAAACCCAGGTCACCTGGACTAATCTTTTCATTTATTGTAATGTTGACTTTAATTTTTTTCTGCTCTCATCAAGCCACTTTGTGCCTAATGAGAATTTCATCACAACAGATTTTAGTTTAGATAGTTGAGAGAATAATTTGCGTCCACATGCTTAGTTTGTTTGTACCTAACCCGAGCTGGTTTTCATGCATATTTAATTGTCTGGACAGGATTCAAATCCAAGCTTATTTCTAGTTTGTCTCTTCTTTTTGAAAAAATAAACAAAGTTCATTCCGTCCTGTTCTTTCGGATGCCATCTGGCTAGAAACTTACAAAGCTGATGATGCTGTTTGCATTCCTGTACACAGGGGCATTTAACTAAAACTCAAAAAGTTTCAGTTAGAGAAAATTTCCACAGAGGTCAAAAACCTTACAGTTCAATGCCGTACAAAATATTTAATGTGTTTGTGCCCTCAGTTCAACTTTGAGAGAGTATGTTTGCTTAAATTGCTTTGTGCTTTGTCTCAAATTGGCTCTTCACATTGTCACTTTTAATAACCCCCTCTGTCTACTGATTTCAAACTGCCCACGGGAAGAGTGAACATGTAAGAGTTTATCCATTCTTGAATAAAAGCTCTGCTTTTTTCAGTCTACTTTTCTCTTTTTTTTGTAGCACCATGCACCATGCAATGCCATTACTTTTCTCTGACTCACTTCTCCAACTGTTGTGCGTCCCTCCCCTGTGTGTGCGTGACTCACACACTAACACGAGTTGCAGTTGTTATCAAAATGCACTGATTTGATCGACTGACTGCCATCACATTAGCCTGACACACAGAACCATCTAAACAGAACAGTTTAGATAAGGTTAGGCAGGTGTGGATCCCAGGCTAACTTTAACCAATCAGATCAAAGAATCTTGTGAACTTGTGGGAAAAAGAAACTCTGACGCCGGTTGTGAGAAAAACGAAGTGCCGGTCTTTCCCCCTCTTTCAATAAAAGCAGTACTCTCAAGCTCTAAACTGTTGTTGTAGCAGCATGCATGCTAACCTCTTAAATGGCTGCGATTGTTGTTTTCGAACAAATTCTTTTGCTGTCAACACACCCAACACTGTGAAATCTTAAAAGAAAATTGTAGTCCTCCGATATTCATTTTAGAATTGATCAGAGCCACTGTGGCTCAATCACAAGCCCATAACTTAAAGCCTTCCATGATAGATTTGTGCATTGCATGCTCTGTAATGGTTTCATTCAGCTGCCTCACAAGGTAAGCATCATATGAGACGATTTACAGAAGTTGCAAATGGTTTTTGAGCTGCAAATACAGTGCAGCAAAGGCTGAAAATGATGTGCTGGAAAAATGCCAGGTCAAACTTTTTATTAATCTGGGTCTGGATTCAGATCGCAGCCCGCCTATTAGTGATCTCAGGAAAGATGTAGAGGGATGGCAGGTTAGTGGCCTTTGGGCTGATTTGCCATAAAGGGGAGTGCCCACTTATGCCTCCTAAATGGTCCACTGATTATTATAAAGAACTGAACTGAGGCACTTTAACTTTTCTAACTATGCTGGTTTCATTATTCCATTCTGACATCCATTTTAACTTTAGCACTGCGAGCTAAGGGAACCCTAATGCGGTCTTTTTCTCTTCTCTTTCATTTTATAACTTTTGCTTTGTGTCTATTAAACATTCTCATGTACAAAAAGCTGAAAACAGTGTGAAGTTTGGCACCATGAGAGACTTTAGCTGTAAATGCTGTTTCAAGCTGGTGCCTTCATTTGTTTCACATTACCTCTTTCAGCTTTATTGTTTGGCCTGTGTACTCTGTCTGTCCTTGACATTTCTTTTCCTCTCCCCTGTCTTGCTTTCAGTCTTTTTTTTCATTTGTCTGGACAACTTTTCCGAAAGTGTGACAGAACGCCGGGGATTATATTAAAGCAATTTAACAATATGTCAGATGTGACAATATTTAGAGGAGGGCAACTGATGCACATACCTTGTAATAGTAGTGGTGGAAAGGTACTCAGTTTCTGATTTAAAACTGGCATCATGTGACGTGAAGTGACATTAATCTGCCAAATTTTTTTGTCTTTAGTGACTTACAGTTGTCCCTTAAACTTATCAGGGGCAAATAAAGGTATAATGTCTTCCTCACAGTTCTTTGGTTGGTAGGGGAAGCCAGGAATCAAACCACCAATTCTGCCCCAAGTAGGACATTACTCACACACAAAACACAATGTGAAACCCGATGTACAAAGTTCATTTTTGTGCTGGGATGCAGCAGTTGAGAGACTGATTATTAACATTTTTCCTGACCATTTAACCTTATCTTTTCATCTATTTTGACTTGAAAGCTCAGGTTCTAGTAATTGAGACATTATCACTCTAAAAACTAATTTACGTCTGGTTTTTAAGGCCTTAAATAGTATTGCAGTTTTTTCATGCAACATGAAAACTGCCCTAACACAAAATGGCAATTATATGAAAAGAATTTAACAACCCATAACAGCTACAAAACGGAGCTTGTGGTGAAACTGTTTAAAGTAAAAATAAAATCTGTTTTACATATATTTAAGAGTAGGAAACAATGACAACATTCAAGTTAAATATTTTTCCTTTTCACTACAATCTGTAAAGAAAACAGTGTTTGCCAGTTGCATACTGCAGTTGCACTTTCAATTCAGTCCTGAATTATTTGCCTGAAAGTGACAAATGCAACACTCGGACAAATTTTCTGCACAGGAGAAGAGCAAATGATGAATAGAACTGTCACATATAGAGTAAAAGCTGTAGATTCATGCTTTTAAGCTGTTTGTACTGAGTGATTTGGTGAGACAGGATTAAAAGTGTAACAGGAAGTGGGGGAACTAGGTGACATTGTGTTTTGAATGGACCAACTGAAATGGCAAAATAGCAAAACACAATTTTCCATTCGAAGTAAGGATTTGCGAGACGGACCAGCTTAGCAGGTTACAGCGGGCAAGTTGGAGAGAAGCCGAGTTAAAAGCCCAGCTAAATGAGTCCAGGCACTGCGGTGCCAACTGTGGCCTCCTGCAATGTTGTGATTTGATTGTGCTGTGTTATTAAGGCTCTCTTTGCTCATAATGGCACTTCTTTATCCACTGTAATATTATTAAAATGAGAGTCCAATGACACACTCCTCTAGGGTAGAAAAATCCACCCAGGCTTCAGATTAGTTCAAGGGCCCCATGAGAAATAGGATGGCTTAATGGAGAGCTGTTAAGTTTTTTAATTTCTATACTTTCTGAAAGTGTGAGGAGAGAAGACAGAGCTGCTGCAGTAGAGGAGAATCTTAATATAGAAATATAATGACATTCCAGCGAGTTGTGAGCAATGATGTCTGTCTGCTTTGCATGCAAACAAAATGATCAATTGGGAGAGAAATGATTTGTTATGCTAATTTGTATTTTGTGTGGTCTCAGCTGAGATAAGTTGCTAAATTACAAAGTGAAACAGCAAGAGCAAGTAGCCTAAAACAAATTTAGTGTTACTAAATCTGTGCCCCCAAACACACACAGCTCTACAGATGCAAGCAATCTGCAAATTACTAGAAATTGTCACCTTTACATGTTCTGTCTTGCCACCAATGACTGTTTATTACCAATAGGTGGCAATCTGTCCTTGTCACTTTGTGCGCTGAGTGTTAAAGCTTATCCGCAGAGCTTTAATGTATGCCAAATGAGACTCGTGCAACTGTAAGAGAAAGGGAGAAGAAATGAAGAAATGCAGAGGTGACAGACAGTAAAAAGCTACAGAAAATGGAGGGAAGGATTTAAAAAGGATGAAGAGAGGGCGACAGGGGTCTTGACTGGTCAAAAGGTTTCTTTTCCACCTGCTATACCTTCTGTCCAGGGGAGATCAAACCTCTTGGGTGTTTTAACACTCCTCATGAGGAAGTGCACCTCCCACAATGCCTTGTGTCTTTGTGTCCCCCAGTCACACTGTATGTCAGGAGTGCATCTATTCTGCATAAAGGTTAGCGGCAAGGACACAATGGGTGTAAGTCCTTTAGCTTGTTCCTCATTAAAAAGCTAACATCAAATGAGGGCTTGAGGGGGGGCTGAGCTATGGCTGATGACTGCATATTTTACCGCGGTGGTGGCTGTGGCTGCACAGCTGGCTGGCACAACACACCAGGGTCTCAGTCAAAGCAGGGGCAAAACAAACACTGCCAATCAAACTGGTGCCTCTGGATGTCTCTCAAGAAGAAGTAACTCAAGCTACGGCTGCATCTCAAAAGTCTCCTGTCTCGCCTTGGCTTTGCTGCTTTTAATGTTACTGCACTGACCTGAAAACAGGCAGAGGGCAAAGCAATATAGTCAGTGTCAAGTTGAAAATAACAATCTTGTAACTACTTCCACGCAATTATGCAAAAAATGACTCTAAGGTTCCTAGTTTTAAAAAAAGGGGGAGGTCAGCTATTGACACACAGCATCACACACAGAACTGTAATTTTCACATGGGATATTAATAAGACTATTTCCTGCCCTATAGCTATAGAAATGATTCATAAGTATTTAAAGACAACCAGGCAAAGACATTGCAAAGTAATTTTTTACTCTATTTTTACATCCAAGAAGCAGTATGTTCCGTGAAAACATAGTTCATATTCATTCTCTTTTGCAAAGATACCTAATACAGTTCATATTTCTTTGTACAAAAAAAAAATAGAGATCTATTGTTAACTAACCTTACAGGGTATTTGAAAGTTATAAGGTAAAATCTCTCTGTATTATTCTGGAAACATGATTCCAATTATTGCTAAGAGGCAGTGGATATCTTTGGATACAACATGGGTTGGACAAGCTCTGCACAAAGAATATGTGATCAGTGGGACAAATACAAACAAACAACAACATCAACAAAAAAAAACATTTTATCTCTTCATCTTGTCCTTGATAGAAATCAACAAATGAGTACATAAAAGAAAGGGAGATGGAGGACAAACTCGGGACAAAAAAGGAACTCTTTGAATTAACTAAACAAGGCCTTGGAGCGAGCAAGACCTCTCTCTCTTCCCTCATCTCCTTGGGTGTAGGTCAAACCTTTCTTTATATCAGGCTTAACACTAATGCAAGAAAGGCTGTGGGCTCTCGATTAAATATGCATACTAACATACAGCTGCAGGTTCACCTTAATATTCAATGAGAAGGTCTTGTTAGTAGGATTGTGGTTGTGAGGTGTTGTGGGCTTCTTTCCCATGTTAAAATTAATGAATGTTGACATACACTATGATTTACTGGCACACTTATGCTGGTTCTTAAAACTAACTGTAACATTTGAAGTCATACAAAATGTGTGACATCATAAAACAATATAAAAATAAAAAAATTTATTCAAATACGTTTCAAAATTAATGACTCCCAGTTCTCTCCTGCCTGCCCCCCTGCACGCAGACTTGTGTGTAAACATCAAAATATTCTGATGTTATCTACAGTCAAACATTTGAATAACATTGAGTAGCATGTTTCAAATTTTTAATACTGCATTATCATTCCCATTGCAAATGATGCCCTGCAACAGATACTGCAGTAATATGTTATGTTGATCAAACCATCTGTCATCTTCAACTCAGCATACATACCATGCATGTTGAGCTTCCTTTCAGCTGTGTTTTGAGCACAAATAAATTGGCTGATATCTAAGGAGATTAGAGTTTTTTCATATATTAGTACATATTTGCTAATAAGGTTGATCTAGAACATCCATCAATGAAAAAAGGACCAAGGACAATTACACAGTATTACATAACGTAGGATCAGTAACAATTGACCAAAGTCCTCATGAAAATCATCAAGTAAGGTAACTTCAGTCATATAAGGCATTCTTGCTACACCCCAGTCACTGCTCCTATGAGTAGGAACAGCAGAGTCTATTTGAGTTTATCGCTCCCAATCACGACATTTTTTCTCCACATGCTGGTGGTTTCCAAGAAGACAGGAGGTTTAGACCCCTTTTGGATAATTGTGCCCTATACCAGCATGTTTCATTCATAACATTAAACATGCTGTCTAGAGGGAGAATTTGGGCAACCAGGCAATTGGTTTATGACCACTGACTTAAAGGATGCCCATGAGTTACACAGTTTTCTGTCTTTTAGCAGGTGTGTGGAAAGCAGCGCTTATGTCGCTGCACAGTGACAGCGTGAAGGCCATCTTTTGTCTTGGTGACCTCGATGTCAGGGCCAGGTCCACAGTGTGGGTCATGTTCTACACAGCTCTGCTGATCTGACAACTGATTTAGGCTTAGCACTCAACTGGCAGAGAAGCAGACCTATGCCAACCAAGCAGACCGAAGCATTTGGGTATTGTGCAGAGGGGGACACTGGTGACAGATTTGATTGTCATACAGGTGTAAAGGCTCATGGCTGCAGAACACCCAGTAGGTCCACTGGGACTACTGTACATATGCAGTTTCCAGCTGTGGTTTGCCAGCCTCTGCTTGGATGCAAAGAGACACAAATGTTGGCTTGTGACCATTTCTTCCTCTCTGTAAGAAAACCTGTGGCAATGGGGGTCCCCACAGCATCTGTCACCAGGAACACTGCAATTCCAAAAGATTTGTGTTGTGCACAAAGGAGCGTTCCCTAAACAGACAGGGAGAGAACATTTCCTAGAGTGATTGGTGGAATTTGGTCTTGATATAAAGCTGCCACATCAACTTGCCGGACATTAAGGTGGTAGTCTGAGCCATTTATCACTTCCAACTTTTGATACAGTGGTGGGGCTATTCCCATAAGATGCAGAAAACTTGGTAGTTTGTGGTGGAGTTGGAAAAATCTGCTGTCTTCTGTGGTTCTTTTAGAACAACCTATCCTTGGAAATTGATACATTTGCACATCTTCTTCCTACAATGTCTCATCTCTCCTCTCTGGAAAGATTGAGACACTTTGCAACAGGAAGGGATGACACAAGTGTTGGCAGTGCAACTACTGACTAATCTGGCGACCAGTTTGTGTATCCCACTATCAAAGCCACTGCAGTGGCAAGTCTTTAGTGAGTGAGTAACTGCTAACAGTGAAAGAAAGTGGCTCCCAGTTATTGATGAAGGTTTCTTAAATAATTAGTGATCTTAATTTAAAATATTTATGGATATGTGTTAAAGCAATAGGCAGGATAGAATGGAGGAATAGAGGAATAACAGACCACTTGAATATTGACCATATTTCAAGTGAACCAATGTCACTGTGTAATATATGTGTACTAACGTTAGCAACTTTCTAATGTTAGTACCAACATGTTTTCACTGTTGTCATTTAGAAAAGTCCTTTCTACCAAAATTCTTGACCCTCTTTCGATAAACATCCCAGAACATCTGTGTTAAAGGTTTGGTCTCAGACACAGACACTCTGCATGAAATAAGGGTTTGTGTAGTTCTCATCTAGTTTGTTTCCAAAGTTGAACTTTTCCACTGCTGTTCAAGCAGCTGAAAACTGCACAGCTTCTTCCTGACTTCCTAGACATTGTTATCAAAACTGATGTTGCAAAGCAAGTAGAGGTAACAGCAGAAAAAAAGTTAACTTTACAGGAGGGCTTGTATTCAAACGTGAACACTATGTAGAAAGACGCTGCTACAGTAATTGCAGCTACTCAACTTAGGGTTATTCCCCAGATTCGTCTCTAGACAATCAGCCAGTTTTGGTGGACTCTGGCTCAGTAGGCAGGAGCAATGGCTGCAATGCTAATGCTGTGTCAGCCTTCTAAGGTTTTGTTCCTGAGAGGGACAGGCTCATGTGGGTTGGATTGTCTGTACAGGTCATACAGACTATTCAAGCTGCAAAGGCCGACTCCACCTGTGCCTGTTAAAAAACAAAATGATTGCGGTTCCAACATTGTTGCAAAGCAAGGAGGGTCTGGTTCCTCTAGCTTGGGGGATCGATTCTGCTCTACATGTTTTGCAGTATCTGTTGGAGAAGGGGCTGCTCCATGCCACTATTAAAGAGTGTAAAGCAGCCATTTCTTGTGGTTCTAGAGACAAATCAGTCTTTGGCAAGGCTTCAGTAATGTCCACTGATACAAGCCTGACTTTTTTATGTTTGTCATTCATGTTTCCCTATGTTTCCTGTTTTCTTTTGGTTACATTGTCCCATCTTGTTTCAAATTCTACATCCTGTCAAGTTTCCCTTTTGTGTGATTGCTTGCCCTACCCTAATGTGTTTCACCTATGTCTCATTGTCTGTCTTTTCTCAGAGTATTTAAGTCCTTGTTTTCTCAGTCTTTGTTGTCAGTTCCTCTTTTAGCTCCACAGTCATGCCTCTGCTTCCTTGCACTCCTTGTGTTGCCCTGGTTTGTTGTTTCATTCATTTTTGTACTTTCTTGATTTTTGCACTCTCTTTAGTCGGTCACTTTGTTTTTGTTTGCTTACAGCTTCTTTGTTAGTAAAGCAGGCTTTTTGTTTTCCTGGCCTGTCATATTTTGTGTCTTGCTTTCAGTTTTGTTTTTTTATATAATTGTAAACATACTCTGCCACTATTATGGGTCACTGACATCAGAATGTGCCACAGAGGTCACTGTTTGGCCTTAAATATAACAATAAATATCTTAATAATGACATGGTGCTTCTGGGCTAACAATGTAGGGACAGCAGACTCTGACAGTGAACAGCTTGCTTATAAGTTAAATAATATACGTGGCATTAAGTCTGCAAAAAGGTATTTACATTATGAAAACTAAAACTGTATACAGTTACAATATTAGCCGATGATTTTGCCATACTGAGTTAGCATCCAAGACTCTGACTGCAACAGTGTTCACACTTCGGAATAAATACTCATTCTTTATGAGTTATAATGCTAACTGGGGAGCTAAAGTAGCAATCTTAGTCACTTTCTCATTGGGAAGTCGGTTATTTGTGCAGTTATGACTGCACACAAAGTCTTTTCATTCAGCCAACATTTATTTGTATCTCTTATTTGAAAGTGGCAATTCACTAGGATGTTTCTTGCTGTGAAGAAGGCACTTCAGTGGTGCTGACACTGCTCAGTTGTACCTCATACCGACTGCATTGCTGGCATACCCCCTTATCTTGTGTTGAACTGCCTCTTGGGTGCTATTGCTATATTATATCATTTGCTCAAAGCTGGTTTTCATCCCAGGATGTCAGTGCAGAAATAAAACTTTGTGAAATTATAACACAGCCTTCTAAAATTTCTTCCAACCTCTCAGACCTTATTTTCAAGCCTTTACAGTTTCATAGTTCCTAAGAAGTGACACTGTCTGTCTCAGTTTGCCTTTACAGGCTTTGCTTGATGGAGCAATTAAGTGAAGAAATGCCTGTCGCTTCTGACCTGGCTGGTCAGTTAGGGGTTTGACGTATTTAAGTGGACAGTATGTTGACACTGATGACTGCATTGGAGTTATAGCTTGCAGGACAGCAGTGCCACCTAATTCACAGTCATGACCTGAGTACTCACAGACCAAGGGGGTTGAAGGACTGTCACAGCCACCCATGTACACAGTATCCCCAAGTAATGAGCACTGGTGGGTTGCTTGTCTCCAGACTGGTGAATGTTTCTGGCCTGGGCTCAAAAATCAGTTAGAGTGGTGACGGGGCTTCCGGGTACTGGATGAATGCCTGAGCAGCTGTCACGACCCCATGTATTTGACAGTTTTTTTTTTCTGAGGAGGGAAGAGAGGACATGTGAAGCTAGACATGCGTACTTGTTATAGCTCAACTTTGGATTTCTGTACGAGCACAGCCTAGCATATTTTGCAGGCAGCAAATCCTGAATAAAACTAAGTACAGTACAGCTTACAAGTTAAATAACTAAACATAAAACTATGTTTTTATTACAAGCTCTTTTCATTTTTTCTCTCTTTTTTTGTATAGATTACTTAGTGAGATAAGGAGCCAAAGGCAGAGTCACTGAACAATGGCAGATAAGGATAATAGTCTTTGTTCAGGCTTAATGTTTCCAAGCAAATGCATCTGTGAACAACATGCAGGGAACAGGGAGAAAAAGGGAGAAAAATTATCATTTTGCACCATGCAATAAAAATCATCTGGCTAAGGGGAATGGTGGCTGTGCACCAGAGCTAATGAGGGAATGTGGGGCAGGTGTTTAAGCAGGAGGAGAGTCAGTTAATGAGCTAAACACAGTTAGAGTGACTGGTGGACAGGTGAGGAATGGCAGGTCCCCAGAGGATGGCAGCGAAAAAAAAAAAAATACTGAACTAACTAGACATGTATACAGAGGGCAGAGAAGATAATAAAGTTTTTAGATGATGTATCATACTGAGAACCCTGAAAACTTTTAAACCTTTAATTCTTCTCAAATCAAACAGGCAAATAAACAAACAAACACATATGCGACTAAATAAGCAACAAAGTTTGAAAAAAAGGTATGTGTGGGAGATAAGTTATATTTATTAAGATATTTATTTATTTAGATATTTTTTTAAAGGAAATAAAAAACTGTCATTAGAATTTGGCAAATACTGCTAAATTTGGACTGATGCCAGGTGACATATTCTTTTTTCAACTGGGCTCCCAATCACTCATTACCAAAACCTCAGTTTAAAGTAGATGATGATAATATAAACAATATATATATACAACATACCGTACCATACATAACAGTCTATGAAGAACATCATGTATAGGGAAGGTAAAGAGGGAAATAATTTTCCCTTATTGCATTCTCCACAAGAGGTAGCATGCAAGAGTTACTCACCAATCCTTGAGACAGGATGCTTGTCATATTTAATCACAATAACAGTGAAATAATGACATTGAATGTAGAAATCCAATTAGTGTTGACTGTAATCCCCGAGGTAATTAACATACAGTGGTTAACTCCATGTGGTAAATGTTACTTTATGTTGTGCTCTAATTAATACTGATTGTTGTATGGTTGAGTTATTATTATGCAATATTTTGTTGTCACTAAAATAGTGTCAAGTAATAAATCTGTTTGGGAAATACCTCTTTGATGTTTTAACCTTTCAAGGAGAGCCACTTTAGCTCAGAAAATTGGCACTACATGCTTAGTAAGCCCTTCATCACATGTAAGTCAAACCCTTAGTGTAATAATACTGAAATATGTGAGATGGGATTGAGTGGAGGAATGAAGGGTTTTGGGTGACGGAAATAGAAATGCTAATGTGCAGTGTTTGATTGCTCGCTGCCTAAATTGGTTGACATGCACACCCGTCTGCCGAAGGTGAGCGATGTTGCAAAGTGCTTCCTAATTAAAATACTTGAAATATGATTTGGGGAATTGAAAATTATTTAATGCTCATTTATGTTATTCTAATGCATTAGGCAAAACAGGATGAGAACATGCTGTGTGTTATTATTGGATACTTTGTGCATGTGGGAGTGAAGGTAACAGAGGAAGTCGGGGGTGAAAGAGGGTGGAGGGTTGGAGGAAAATGCACAATATTTATGAAGCACTGTCAGGTTAATGTCATGCAACATTTATTGATGCAGTAATGTTTAATTTAGCATACGCTCCTGTAATAAGCCATTAGGTGTTGTGCTATGATTCAGAGTTTGATGGTGCTGTAATGACAATCAGATGCCCTTGAATATCTCACTGTGTCGGCTGCATTTAGAGGCAGAAAATAAATATAAATCAAACTTTAAATGTATTTTTGCCATCTGAAGATGCTGTTGTACTGGCTATTGATAACACCAGGTTTTGTCTTTCAATGGCTGGCTGTAAAATATTCTAAATTTCACTCAGGAACATGATTGGATTAGCTTTGATAATGGATGTTGTAAAAGCGGGCAGTGCCATTTTAATAAATCTGTCACATTGCAAAAGGGTAGAGATCGTAGGAGCAACTCACAGAATGACAACAAAATCTTTTAGCCAGCAGCCTCTTAAAAGACACACATACACATAACACAAGGACCCCTTGGTTGAAACATTCAAAAGTAAGATTTTGCAAAAAACAAGGTTTATCATCCATCACAACCTTGCAAAATACAAAATGACCAATGTCAGCTCAAAGAAGGCTGACCTTGGAGATAAACCAGCAGACTATCCAGTGTTGCCAGTGATTGTGTGACACTGAGCCAATACCAGGTGTCCTTTTGTCCTCTGTGATTAATGCCCTTAATTTGCGTGTAGCCTACTTGATAGATTGTGTGTGTTTCAGTTGTTTTATAGTGAGGCATTCTAGAGCATTTCTTTTGACACTCAGAATGATTTACATAAGGATTAAAGAATTGATTATCATATCAGACGGAGAGATGGATCACTGAAATAACTCCTGGAAAACAGAGCTATCAGCTGGATTTCATGGCATGCTATGCATATGGATGAAGATACTGAAATGTGTCCCTCTTTTGTTTGCTCTGCAGGGCATGCGAGAATGCCTCTTGCTTCTGGGGAGTTTACCAAAAGCTATTTCTAGAAGGACTTTAAAGTTTGTTTCGATCATTATTTCCAGCGGCTGTCATCACAACAGCACAATCACTGCTTAAGGAAAGGACTTCACAGGGTCACATTGTTATCATTGATTTCCTCACCAATGACATGACAATGAATGGCCAGTGAAAGAGACACCAAGAACACAGTTCTGTGCAGAGAGGCCGCCATCATTGTTCATGAGAGTAATGCTTTTTCTTCTGTTTTGGTTCTTCAACAAAAGCTTTTTTTTGTTTCTTGGAAATGTCTAGTCCTGCAGACATGGCTGTGCTGATGGTGCTTCCCTGTGATGAAAACACAGAATTTGTCTTTTAAATGGATCATTATACATCTGACACAGTGTAATGGCAGCAAGATAAAAATAATATAGCTTGATTTCCTCACTGACATACTCCATTAGCTTGTGGTCTACAGAGGAGAAATCAGGAATGCAGAGCAGGCGAGCTGAGAGATCTAGAGCACATTCACTGTAAAATTGCCCCATTCTGAAAGTTGCATCAGAGGGACATAATAAACAACCCCTGCTAAGGGATTTATTAGCACTGAGGAAACTGTAGAGAGTGGTTGCAGGGACAATGTCCTTTTTCACTCTCCCAAAAAGCCATTAGTGCACTGCTCTGAGAAGCAGTGAGATGAGATGGAAACCATGCAGAGACAGAAGGAAGGAAATAGGAGAGAGGCTGACACATATATGATTGC
>JAPZDY010000021.1:4337985-4353665 GCA_029783645.1 Ctenochaetus hawaiiensis
TCAAGTGGCAGTGCACGAAATTGGACTGACAACCACAAGTGCATTGCTGCTTAGTTTTAAATGGATTAACAAGTGTAATAATTTCTCTTTTCCAGTTTGGCAAAACTTCACATAGTGGAAGAATGGGTTTCTCATTGAAAAGGGAAAATATGAAACATTTTTGTTTTAATATCATGCTTGAACAAAAACATTTGAAATATGTTTAGACTGACATGTTCTGTGGCTTTTATTTGACTTAACAGTCTGATACCTGTGGATAGCAGCTTGTTACCTTTCCATCTACCAGTGCTATTACATTTTCTTCAAAACAAAATAATAATAAAACAGTAAGTAATGAAAAGCTCCTTACCATTCTATTTCTGTAAAAAAAAAAAAAAAAAAAATCATTTATTTGTTTTAGGCAAAGCAAAGATTAAGAGAAGAGGTAGGTGCTTAGGATGATTCTGGATAATAGGGCCCTCAAAAATACATCATGAAAATAGAACATTTTAACGTTAGGAAATTATTTAGGGCCCCAACCTGATAACTTAGCCTTTTGGAATATGAGATAATAAATTATGGCATGTTAAACCATTCCCTTTTTAGTGGAATCACCCAGCTAGCCTGCCATATTACACCCCTCAGTAAAAACACTTAATGCTTAGCCCTACCTAGCTTTGTTCATAATCAAGAACAATGTGGCTCTTTTAGTTTTAACCTGTGAGATTTTTTCTGACTAGATAATCACATTCTTGTCAATTCACTGCAATAGGCTACTTTCAGCTGTATGCTTAGAAAGGAAATGGCACCACAGTACATAAAGTAGTTCCTCAGATAATAAAAAAGAAATAGTATGATTTAAAAAATGTCTGTCTCTGCTTAGTGTTCAGAATCCCACATTAGAAAATGCTGATAGATACTTTTTTTGTGATACATAATATATTAAAAAATGTACACTACTAGCCTACATGGGGGTCTACAGGGGCCCTATATTATATTCTTTCATAGGCTCCAGAATCTCTAGTGGCACGCGGGTACACCAGTTGTTCCAGCTGACTGGACTCCTCATGTCAGCTGCCAAAGCTCAAAGCACCGCTCAACTCCTAAACATTTACTATATCTCTTCCTCCACTTTCCTCACCACACTGTAGGGTCCAAAATGAGATGCATACTTTTAAACACACCTGCCACTACTGACATCCTGTGTGGAATGAAATGAGCATATTTATCTTATGTGCTGAGTTTATCTCACATATGTGCTATACTCAATTTCGTTGTGTCTGTTTTCCTTCAGAGTGACAAATGAGATGGAAAATTTTCACGTCAAAAACACGCTGGTGGAAGGCTCTCACACAGCTGTCTTCCACAGTGGTGTCAGAACTGAACAGAGCAGCATGAAGAGACGCTATATCAAAGAACGGGAGGTTTAGGTTGTCACAGAATGGTGACATTCTCCGCGGAGCGTCATTATGATAATGAACATTCATTCTCTATCACCAGCACCTCTTGGGCACCCTTCCCTTTAATGTACTTCTCTGAATGTAACAGTCTCTGACAGTCTTATTTATTGCACTGCATAGCAGGCTTATTTCTGGAAATCGCTTTTAAAAAAATTCGCTACAGAGGATATCTGTGATGATCTATATCAAAGCAGCTTCCCACAATGTATCGTTGGGTGTTATGGGAAATAAACTCTGTGCAGAAAGTAATAATGTCTGCTGATGTCCACCTGCTTAGGCCTCTTTGTTGACTCTAAATATGCATGATTGCTTTTTGATTGACTGTTCAATGATGAATCTTACTATTTAAAAGCACACAGAAAAAAGAAAAGATGCAGCCGTGCACGATTTCCTAAGGTGAGCTGAAAAACCTGCCTAAATCCAGCATAAAATAAAGAATTCATTCTCTGATTGCATAACTCTTTGAACACAGAGTGACTGGGGCACCACTGCACCTTAACAACCCTGTAATGATCCAAAACCACTACAATCTTATGGCACTGATGCATGACAATATTATCATTTAAAAGGCCTGTGGAGCCCCTGTGCGCTCATCTTAGTCAAGAACAAATGATATCTGCTTTCATCTCTGGAGGTATAAGAATTCATAGAATTCACACTTAGAGATTTTTAACAAAGCTGCTATGGCGTAGCCGAGCCCAACGATGCAATTATGAATTCTTTCAGGGGAAATGATTAAATTACTTTCATTAACTGTGGTTTTAAAACTAAAGTGTATGTGCAAATCTGCCCTCCACTGAGACCGACTCGGTAAAAGCTTTTCTCTGTTGCTCCAGTTTTTCAAGCTGATCCCAAAACACATTCACACCTGCGGACACACATATACCAGTACATGTGCACACACTGCATGCAGTTGGTGCTCTTACTACCTGTCATTTACCTGCCTACTCCTGGGCTGCAGTTCGCCATAGTTGCCATAGTAACACATATAAAAGACAGAGCGGACATTATTGTGTGCTTCTTTCCTTGATAACTTTATTGATGGAGAGATTTCAGTATCTTAGCAACTCTTTTAGACTTAGAAGTTAAGTTTTTTTTTTTTTGTCATTCAGAGCAGGAAAGTATCAGTTCGTCTTTTTTGTACCTCAAAAACTAATCATCCTTTCAGATCAATGGTTGGAATGGTTGCTCAATTTTCGCTGCTGGCTTTCTGAGACTGTGTTTCAAGAATTCCCCGAAAACTGTAGGAGTGTAGATTGAGAATGCGTGACAAAAAAATGGATGCATCAGAGAGCTAGACTAAAAAGGCATATCTTGATTTTTCTCAAGTTAAGATAATCAGTGTTGTTAAAATGCAGCTGGAGCTGAAAATTAGTTGAATCTCGAGAGATGGTGTCAGAGGCTGCACCTGCCCACAGAGTCTGAAAAATGCACTAACACCAAAAAGGTGCAAGCTGTCCTGCTGGAAACTCCCACTCAGTCGCTTACAAAAGCTGATGACTTAGGTTGGCCTCCTTTAACCAAGACAGTTTATATGTAGCGATCTCATCATGCAGGAACCTACATCAGATCATACAGGAGAAATGTTTATAGAGGGGAATGAGAAAAAAAATCTTCTTAATGCTAAAGCACACTTTGACCAATAACTGGTTGTCTCATTTAAATACATAACAAACACTGGAAGTAACTGAATAAGTAACTGATAAATAGACTCAAAAATGTGAAAATGATGGACCTGTCCTTAAAAAACTGCATTAAAGTGTGTGCATACAATCATACACATACACTGACCTGCTGGGCCCCAAAAACCCCAAAAAACTCTTAAATGAAGTTGGGAGGTTGAACAGAAAACCATCTCTCAGACCGAGAGGGAAACAGAATCTTATCTTCTTTTTATCCCTTTTTTCCTGCTGAAATTCAATGAACGGAGATGAGTAAGATCCTTCATTTAGTATTCATATAGAGCCCACATCACTCAAAAACCGCCATCCTCATGAGAGGCAGCTTGTACAGGGAGCGAGCAGAGTGTATTTGATCAGAAAAGACCCATGATACTTGACAGTTCTCCACAATGATGTATCTGGTAATACATGTTGTCTTTACTGCAATGGTGTTGCATTAAAGTGGGACAATAAACAAGCTTATTTTACTTACTATGACTAGTGCTGGTGAAGAGGAAAAGGAAAAATCATGTCATCTCAGCAGCAAGAAAACAACATCCCCAAAGCGATCACAGCCTCAATTATTGATAACTTTCACTGTCGAGCAGTCATCAGATGGCTGTTAGGCGTAAAGCAAAGGTTGGGGAAATGGGAGGAGGGAAGGAGGGTTTTTTAATGCTTTCTTGCCGACAATCTGAGAGAAATTACATGAGCTGAAGCTTTGGTCAGAAACTCACTGAAGGGTAATGTGGAAAAGCTGCATCCTACTATCTGTTTCTTGGGAAGGATACTTATTTTTCAAGGTTGGGAACAGGAGCAGAGAGAACAAGGGAGGAATTGAAGGCTGGCTGAAAGAAAAGAAAAGAGTGGACACAGAATAGGAACACGCTGTGTGCCACTTTTGCATATTCCCTCACTTCTGAGTTGTGGTGTCCTTCGCTCGATCTGTGCAGAGCCGGACTCATCAATACTGTATGAGTTTTATCTCTCTACAGTGCAGAAGCTTTCAGTCTGAGGCCGAACATGCTTCTGCTGCCAACAGACAAGGGACACTAACATTACTGTACCACCAGTGTTTCAATGTTCTGTCATTAGCTCAGTCTCCCTCAGTCAATGGCAGTGAAACTCAGGACTTGCTGGGTTTCATGGGGCTTTTCACTCCAGCCTCTATTCCAGTTTTATTACAAGCTCTTCTTCTGATTATTTGAATGTTTAAACAGGCTTGTAAACACCAATAAAAACATACAATTTTAATGAACCATTGTTATGTTCAATGACATTAATATTCAAAAGATGTAGTTAGAAAGACTAGCTTGAAAGAAATAGTTAAATAGTTCAAAACTCAGTGTAAAACTCTGACTGGCTGCTAGCTGTATCACCATTCTCCAAAATGTCAAAATATTCCTTTAAAGAAAATAAAATAAGCAAAAAAACACGGAATAAAAAATCCTGTTTAACAGGCTCATTGTGGTAAAGTCTCAGCCCAATCGCTTGCGTTCTCCGCATTCAATTTCATCCCATGCTGAGGCTTCAAGGTAACCAATTGAATAAATGAATAAAGCCAATTCGGCAAAGGTGCAGAGGTTCCAGCGTGCACTGCTGCCCTCAGAGGACCGTGTTTAGGGTTGGCTGAGCTGATGAGTTTCAGTCTGACACTCTGTTCTCCTGCATCTCAACTTTCCCCGGGAAGGCAGGTGTCTCTCTTTCAGTGGAATCAACACAGTGTCGGTGTGTGTGTGTGTGTGTGTGGGTGTGTGTGTATACGTATGTCAGCATGTGTGTGAGTGAAAATGAGCCTTGGTGTACATATATATGTGCAGGCCCTGTGCATGTGTATGGGAATGCTTCCATTCCCAGGAGAACGACAGAAACACAACCCAGGAATTTGTGTAAACACCTGGAACTGGGCTCCCTTGACCTCATTTGTGGAACGGTCTTTCTGATTGGCCCGTCGCCTCTGCATTAATGATGTTGTGTTTGTGTTTTTGTTTTTTGTTTTTTGTTTTTTTTTAAAGTTTTACTGACCCTTGTTATTGTACACAAAGTACTCTGAGCTTTTATATTAATTGTTTCATTGCAGAGGCATATTTGTATTGGTCTTCATAAAGAACTCAAATAAAAGAACCAAACAAATATGGACAACGTTAAGGACAGCAACAGGAAGATAGCAAAGTCTTCGTAAAGAAGAGAATGAGAATCACTTAGGAGCGATAGAGGAACTCCTTCGCTGTCATCTCTCTCTTTCGGCATACAATGGGACAGGCTGATATTTGAGTGAGCGGGGGCCAAAGCCAACATGGCAACACACAATTAAGACCTTGATAAATTAGGACGCAGTTAACAGCAACAGCATGTCAACACGGCCCAGGGTGGGGGCTGTGAGCGACATATCGAGGATAGTGCAGCTACACATTGGAAACAGCCTAATGTGAAGCGATTTAGGGTTGGCCCAAGATATAATTACCGTCCCCACCTCTCCTGTTCAATGAGGCCTGCGGCCCCCTGGGAGAGGCCTATTTCAGTCAGGTAATGGAGAGCCCATGCCCAGGAGCGGATGATCAAATTGTCTGCAGCAATCTGCTTCTTTGCTCTCCTGATTGTCCCCAAAGACATAAAGAGCTGACCCAAGGATTTTTTTCCCATCTCTATTAGAGCCAAGCCAGCTTTAGAGGCAAAGCTCTCCCCTCACCATCACAGTTCTTGTATGCCGCTGGTGTGTGTGCCTGTGTTTTTCTGTGTGCGCCTGTGTTTTCCTGCAGTGGTGTGTGTGTAGGGGGATGATAGTGGAACACCGTGATTTATGTGTTGTCATGCTAACAGGAGCATAATGAAGTTGTCTAGCAAACACATGTTTGGGCTCTGAGGGACCAAATGATGCTGAGAGGGAGCAGAACTAATATAACCAAGGAGGTCCACGAAGAGGGAAAAGAAGAGAGAGAGATAGAGATAGAGAGAGAATGAATCTATGACATAATCAGGAAATAAATGTGTTAATTTTTTGCGGAGGACATCTTCTCAAGGGTTGAACTCAACCAAAGGAAGTCACTTATTTTTCGTTGAAAAAAACCCTCTGCATCCTCATCAGTGCCAACGTTGCCCAGTAAAGGCACCACTTATACATTAGAAACACAGGTGCAATCCATTTTAAAATAATAAGTGTTGCACCTAGCAGACAAGCAGTTACATAGCAACCAGCAATCATAGTGTTCGAACCTAAAGAGAGAGCAGAGGCTGGTTTAAAAATAAAAATGTGTAGGTAGGTTATGATATACAAACACCTTCCTGTCCAAATCAGTTCAAAGGGCTTTATTGGCAGGGAAGTTTTCTGACAAAATGTTGCCAAATATTTAAAATAGAATTTGTCCAAATTTTTGGACAGAATACAGGAGCATTATTCTCTCTCTCTCTCTCTCTCTCTCTCTCTCTTTCTCTCTCAGTACTCAGACATTACTGTGCTTTGCCATCAGTTGTTCAGGGACTTCTCTTGTTTCCTCTCTTTGGCTGTTGATGCTAAATCCAGGAGACTCAGCTTTACCTCTTTGCGCTCTCTCTGTGAATAGATGTTTCTTTTTTTTTTGGGTTTGTATCGTTTAGTCTGCCCTCTAGGTTGCGTGCCCCCCAGGCCTACTTTTGGCTATACATCATGTTAGATGTTATTCTCTGTTGTATATAAATAAAGTTGGCTTGACATTATATGGTCCTTAAACTGCCAGGTGGCTTTATCTTCAGAACACATGGAAATTTCTGATACAATCCTCCAATAAAAAAGATGCAATAATGCACCGCAGACATCAGCTGTGCAGAAAAGTATACATACTTAACACATATTCTCACAGTGAAGGATCTCACTGCCATGATAATAGACTGTGTTTATAAAACATTCCGTTGCGGGAAATGTTATCGTCTTTCAAACTCAGTGCTCTCCATTTGTAGCAAAGGCTTGCTGTTGTGATGTGTGGTCCCCAAGCCCCAGGCAAGATAACCCCCCGATGACATCATCAAGGGCTATTTTCTCAGACTTCAAAAAGCTCTCTCCACAGCCATAGATGATACTACGCTACTGTTTTCATCAGCTCAGCAGCTCATTCTGACTATTATTTCTAAAATTTATTGAATATCACTTAAATATTGAATATTCATACAATACAACTGTTTTCTCCATTGGAAGTTTGCTTTTTTTTTGTCAAAATATTGTGGGTTTCCGACTGTGAACCATGTACAAAGAATCCAACCAAACTGTGAGCTGAATGTGTCATTACACTTCAATCTGTTTTTATCTTAAGGAGAAACAACACGCTTTTGCGTTGAAAAATAAAAGTTTTTGGTAAATGTGATTTTTTGAAAAAAGAAGCACACATTGCTTCATGCTGTCATTTTAAACCTACAAAGATAATGAAATTTATGTAGCATACTGATTCAGAGGAGAGAATGAAAACAAGTACGACTCCCTTGCCCTCCCACAGCGCTGCATGTTTTTAAGTGTTTTACTGAAAGAAAAAAAAAGATGGGGCAATGTAGATAAATCCATTCCACACAACTATCACATTGTTTGCTATAATTAAAGTGTACCATCCCTTGTGGATGGTGAAAGAGACTTTCGTCAGTGAAAACATGTCACAAGCTCCCAGAGGGTTGTTTGTGTTGTCAGTGATAGTTTATCAATAGCCTGGATCTTAATCTTTCTTTCTCTGGCAGCGGAGTCCCCAGGTCTTTCTACATCGACCTTTACCAACTGGCATTACAACATGACTGAATGACTTCTGGTGCTGAGAGAGATTGTCTTAAAATCCCCATGGAAATTAACCTAAACACCAGTGTTAGGCTTCTATATCCACTTTAATGGCTTTTTAATTAAATCGTAAAAAGAAACCCTTTCATTCTGGCAATTACCTGTAAAACAAATTCAGTGTTAATACAATGAGTTGTTTATAATATTTTTTGGCATTGTGGTCTAGTAACTGCCCTCTTGGAAATAAGGTCACTGCTGATTTAAGGCTGTACATTACATGTCATAACAAACAATAATATATAAACTAAGGATATGGATGACTCAAGGTGTTTTATTTTGATTGAAGAAGTCCACTAAAGGAGCCATTTGTGCCCTAAGAACAAAACAATGGCAGCCATATTGGAAAAGAGCAGCCATTTGGAGGCATTTTATCAAAATCATAAAGTCTTTCCCTTGAGGTGAGCCCCCACTTTTTCACTGGGCCTTGACACTAGAGGTTAGAGGGAGGTGAGTGTCTCTCTATCTTCAGCGAATAGAAATATGGCACTCCCACGTGTCCCCACTGGCCCTGAAGGCTATCAGGTTCAGGCATCTATACCCTCAAAATGCTTCCTGTCCAGTGTCCCCTTTCATTTATCATTGCCCTTATAATGTCTGGAAGAAATATGCTGCTGTAAGTATCATCTTTCACTGGTGTCACAGGTTGAGTCCCCCATTTGATCTGGAGCCATAGAGTTCCTATAATTTTTAGGGGTAGCTCCTGTAGGTCCAGGGGCTGGAAGTTGGGTCTATTTAAACAAAAAGACAATGGAGCATTTGCAGTCTGGGGAGGAAAGTGGAATAACCGGTAGGTTTCAGACAGAAGATTACACTGGACTGACATCATATTCAGAAATTTAATAAATGGGAGATGAAATTGCATTTAACAGGCAGAATTCAATATTTTGACTTAATATGTTATCCTGATGGGAATTTGATTATTTTACCAAAGAGGAAAATATTCTTCCTTTTTTAAAATGAATTCAACACCAAAAACTTCACCTTTGACATTTCTGACCAAATCTTATTTCTAGGTTTCTATTAACCCTAGAATAAGTGACAGGTTGTGTTCCAATATACCAAAATAGCTTTGAAAAGACTTGTTAACTGCAAAAATGTGCAATGCAGTTTCGTGGGAAAATGGTTAGGAATACTAAATAAAAAATGTGTTGATTTATTCATTTGTGAATGAATTACCTACTTCTCTGTCTCTGTTGTTCTACCAGCCATTAAAAGATCTTTTATTGCTTTGATGGTTTGTGATTAATGGTCTAGATTTATGCTTTCACCTAGTAATTCTTTTGCAGTAGCTTCTTTTCTCCTGAAGGTGCCTGTGATTTTACCTTTGATTTACACTTCAGAGGACTCCACTTCACTTTGGAGTGTATACAAGTTCATTTCCACAAAAGCCTAAATATACTCTTACAAGCAATTTCTTAATTCAAGCTCCACCAACCTAACTCACAAACTTAACTCTGGTCTGCAGGAGATTCTTCTGTGTTATTAACGCACTGGTGTGGAAAGTGGCCAACAAGTTCCAACAATGCTAAGATTAGGTATTTTCTCCCAAGCCAACTGCTCAGAACAATACACACAAACAATGAATCCCAAAGGGGAAACCACTATGCCTCTGGGATAGACTACTTTAAAATGACTTTTCTCAGAACATGATTAATGCTCTGGGTCCCAAATCATTTCTTGCAGGGGACAAAAACTGTAAAAATGCAAAGTGATTCATGATTCTCTTTTCTAAAAGCACTACATCAAGAAAGATCACAATATCTGAAGCTCAGACGGTGATTCCAACAGAAAGAGCAGTGGAAAAAAAAGTACTCACTCATTGATGAGTGCTAACCACTAATCAAAAGTAAAGGCAATGAATTCTCCATCTGTTATCTATCTAAGCTGCTGCATTAGAACAAAGTATTTAAACACTCCCATCAACATTATTTAAAAATGTTCCAATCAGCCAGTTTTTAATGATTAAACTCTGATTAAAATTCTTCAAATCTTAAATACAGCACATAATTTGTTTTGGCTGAACTGAAGGATAAAAGACATGCAAGAGACAAAAAAAGATTTTTCCTTTTTTATTTACAAAGGTCAGCTTACTAGAAGTATAAAAAGGTAAATTTCATCAGCTGAAACTTAAAAATTGCACCGGAACACAAGTTGATGCCAAAGAAAACAGAGCCATCAAACTGCAGCCTTGAAACAATGGCCAGCTGTTTTTCACTAATGGCACTCCAGATCTTATCAACCAGAAACCTGCAACAGTGACAGACGGACACACACACACACACACACACATACACACACACACACACACACACTTTGCTTCAACCAGTATAAAAATTTTAAGATTTTTGGGGACTCCTACTACAGGTATTTGTTATTCTTTGGAGAGCTGTTGTTGTTTTGGTCAAAAGAATGATGAATTTGAGCAATCAGGAAAGGTCCAAACTGACACCTTAGTGAAGGCAAAATGTTCATTTAATAGTCTACTTATAATTAAAACTTTTTGTTAGTACGGTTGTCTTGTCATGGCCATTATTGCCCAGATAGAAGCAGATAGAATATTGGTTCTGTTGCACTGGTACTACTTTCATGTGTGTGTGACCCTCAAGATCAAGAAGTTTCTCCCTGTCTGCTCATAAACTCAGTATGCATCATACACATCTCTAGATAAACACCATCTGATATTCAGTGGCTGTCTGAGCAGTGATGAATCCTTGAACTGGCTAATCATCTGGAAGACTAAACCTGTGAAGTCTTGTGGGGATACATACATCATTTTAAGAAGATGTGCTGTTAGCTTTGTCACCTCCAGATGCTGCCTCTCAAGTAATGAGTGCTATGTTGGTAGATGCTGACTGATGTGATAATTAGCTCAGAGTCTTCAAACTGCAGCTCTAGTTGATGCATCAAAGTGTCATCCAGTTGACTGGCCAAAGGTTCCCCAAGAATAGGATCGAATATCACCTCAGATGTGTCAGATGATAAATTAGCAACACCCCCACTTCTGTAGACATGTTGACATGACAGCAGTTTCAGTAATTTGCTCTTCTCCCTAATTTGTCTTTCTCCATAGTTCACCAGTGTTCACATCTTGTTTTTTAATTATCATTTGTCAGACACAGATGAAATCCTAACATTCCCACTGTTAGAGCCATGCACAGCTGGCATCATCAAAGACAATATGTACCTGATCTGTATATGTCATAACTTAACTCCAAGTTTGGTTTCCTATATTGAAAAAATGAAAAAAAAAAAACTTTTCAATCAACCTTTTCCATCTTTGAAGTACATCAAGAGTTCTTGGATCCCCTTTGCCATGTTCATATATGTCCACTCTTAATTTGAAGTATTCTTTATGGTCAGAATTCATACAGGGAGAATAGAGTAGATAGGCAAAGGCTTCATACTAAAACTTCAAATGTGGTGCTGAGACATAAATATGACAGACAAGTAAACACCTTTGATCATCTTTTTTTCAGGCTGCTGTTTATAACTCCAGACAGTCAATCTGTTCTACAGTATTTCATATTAAACTGGTATATACTGCTGTAGGGATGTTGTAAAATTGCAGAAAAAAATAACTGGACATGCATTTAATTATTAAATGCAGGCCTGGAAAAAAATGTTTGTTTTTTTAAGCAAGTTATGAAATATTCTTCTTATTTCCTCAAATCTCTGTTGCCTTAGCGAATAAGGAGCTCGTGAGTCCTGAAATATATTGCAAAATTACAAAGATACTTAACAGCTTTGGCTGTGTAAGGAACAGCTGCTCATGTTGACCTCTAAAGACAAATGAAACATTGTTTTTGTATGATTGTGTGTATGTGTGTACATGTGTGTGTGTTGGTTCCCCTGTGCAAAAAACATGACAACACTTGAGTTAACTCTTTTCTTTATGTAAAATCACCCTTGCCTTGCTGTTATCTTTAAATATGGCATTAGCTTTGCACCAGGTGAAGTTGGCTACTTTTTGTGTGCAAAGAGCCTCTTGTAGGAAGGTTATAAGTGGGTGATTGGAAAGAGATTTGAAACTCTAAATCCCATTGAGGTGTGAATTGGATTGAAATAACCACCAGTGATTGCATAGCAACCCTTTTCACAAAATATACTTTATATTCCACCTGTAATAACCCTAAGTAGAAGAGGGTTATAAATGACTGAATTACTGAATATTAAAATCTGATATAATTGACATACCATTACAAGAGGTTTGCCATTAGTAATGGCTTTCTAATAGTAATAAGATTGACTTTTACACTTTGGACCTTTAGGCCAGCTCAGTGACATAGCTATACTGTTTGACAGACGTGTTGTGTCAATGTGGTAACTTGCCAATACATTTGGAAAATTCTCACTTTTATAACTTAAAGATATTCCTACGTGACATTCGTGTTATTACAGTGTTGAGGGCCCATCTTGTAAAAGGGAAAAGTTGTCCATTTACATTGTGGTTACACGTACCCACCCAAATAAATCTGCATTAAATCAAATTACCACAAAGTAATTTACGCACAGCAAACCTGGGGGCAGTATTTTCCAATACAAATGTTCTGTTTTGTTTCTAAAGCTGTAGGCAAAATATAATGAAGCTGCCATGTGTAGTCTGCTGTGTCAGTTGTACTTGATGACTACCCAAAGGTGCTATGGTATACACACAATGCACAGAAAATAGAAGCAATGGAGTTTAATAGGGGCTCAAGGCTAATATCTACCCTGAAAACGTCAAATTAACAAACACTTACATTCAAGCCTATAAGGCACTTAACAGTGTTCATTTTAGGAGACTGTATCACCAGTAGGTAAGTCACAAAGGCATTAGATCAGCAAACATGCAAGGACTTATGCTTGCTGTGATGTTAAGGTGTTAATTGTGGCTATCACAAAGCTTATATTAAAGCAGGTATAATGATAAGAGAAATACAGTGACAGAAAATGATTGGTCTAGGAGAAATAGGGTCCTTCTTACAATAGGGAGGAAGTTGCTGTGATGTGACTCTAGCTTATTTAAGCATCAAGAGAGTTATACCTGGATAAAGGCGAGAGGAACAAGAAAAAAAGGATTTTTAGATTTGATTCAGAGATGATCCTAGAAAATCCAGGGTGTCAAACTAAAAGATGCTCTCAAAAGAGCCTGATGGACAAATTTCACCTACCACAATAAGTATAAATATTCACATTCACAAAGGTGAAGTAGCGGCAGGGCCAACTGGACTGATGCATGTGGCTCCAGAGAGAAGACGACAGAGCTCACCTGCAGAATCAGCTGACTGTGAGGAAAGAAAAAAACAGTGACCTGTGACAGTGGCTGAACTGGTGAGTTACCCACAGAAACACTGCTTAAGAAATTACTCTCACTCATGGACAACTCACATTTTTACACTTGTGCCGCCAAATTTTAATTTTAGTTTTGAGAGAAATTTGTGCCCTTTGAGGAAGATGGATGGCACTGTTACTCAGGTATTGTATTCTCATTATTTTAATTGGACACTGGGCCATTCAGAGAGGCCCTGGCTAACTTACAGAATGACAGTAATGGAAATTTGATAAGGCGGCTGATATCTAACATTTACAAACCTCCATAGGTAATAAAACCATCGAACTGCCCATAGGTGATCTTGAAGCTATTATCAGCAACTTAGACTATCAAATACAAAGAAACAAAGGGCCAAAGGAGAAATTGACCTTTTCATGCATAATTCAAATGTAAATATGTTAATAAGACATGCTTTTATTGCCACCTAAAAAATACTGTTTTGTGAAACTCAGTAAAACTTATTTTCTGCAGTGTTTTGTTTTTATTCAATTTCACTCTCTCAAAATAATGTTATTATTCATGAACACAGTTGCTCTTTTGTATTAACTATTTTTAATTATCACTTTTGAAAACTTAAAATACAATTTATTCAGTAAAGAAACTTAATTTCAATCCTAGTGATCTAATTTAAAGATGTGATTTCTTTTTTTTTCTTGAAGGTAAATATATACTATGCAACCCAAATTACTGAATATCCTGTTACCATTATATATGAGTTATGATAGCCTGGCTGCTAATCAAGCAGCTCCCAGGAGAAACAAAGAAATTAAAATACTGAAGAGAAACTGTCAAGTGATATGTTTAAGGCAATATGCCAAGCAAGGGTTTCCTCTTGATTTAGTTGTCTGTCGCGATTGGCTAATCAGGATGATGTGTTTACTTTTGCCTTGTTTATTTACAAAAGAAAAATATATTCCTTGTTGACAAAATTTGATGAACGGCCACTTAGAAATTATCAGCTGCTAAAATTTCTTTGGCACAGACACCTTGCACCAACTTTCCATCCTTAAAAAAATATCAATCACACTGTCAAAAGAGTCCTCTCTGATTTTACAAGTATTAAAAAATAAAAATCAAAGACTTTTGTTCACTGATGAGGAGTCTTATTTTTCACATGGATGGGTCTTATTCATCTGTGATTTTTAAAAATGCTAATTTTTATCCAGTTATTATTTTTCCTTCACTACAATTTTATCTTGAATTATGCCAAAGTATACAGTACAGATGTTAGGACTATTTTGTAATCCTGCAGTTGGCTTCTTTTTTTCTTGACGTAAGCCATTTTAGAGTGACTGGAAGAGCTCTTTTAATGGGCAGATGCAGCTTCGTAGCCAGCATTAAAGTTGTAATCTTTTGATTTTAGTCTTTATTCTTATGAGCACACTTGTATTTGCCTGAATGAGGTGATCTTATTCAGCAGACCTATGAATTTGTTACTGTAATGTGATCAATTCAAATAGCTGTTATGGATTCCCACTTTGGACACTGCTCTTCTGATAAGTAAACCTTCAGTTTAACCATGATGAGACTACTTGTTTTTGCTGCTTTAAATTCTCCATTTCATCTGTCTGAGTTGTTTCTGAATGTATTTAAGAATCTTTGGCTGCTGGACTGCAAACTTGTTAACTCATAGTTAAAGGATACTGACTGACTGAAGGCTGAGCTCCAAAAAAAGGGATGCAATCAAAGGCAGTTGTGTGTCTGTAGCTGCAGCCCAGGCAGCATTGGTTTTGCTGCAGACACTGCAACACCAATAACTTCTACCATGATGTCACCAGGTGATCCAGGGGTTTGCACCAGAACAAGACCAAGGCCCATAGTAGTATAGTCTTACACTAAATCAGGACATAACATGGAACCAGCTGTCTTGGATGCCTTTTTTTTTTAACCTTGTTTAAATGAAACTGCACCCATATATGTTTGTCAAAAGCCTTGACAGCTGTGTTCCCTGCACAGGCTTTCTCTCTAGGCTAGGTATTAGTGACTGGTTTGGTGTCTGCCAGGTGGGCTGACACTAGCCAGCCTATTTGGGTAACCAGCAGCATTCAGTTTCCCTTGCGAGTCCTCTCACTGGTCCGCTCTCAATACAGACCCCTCTGTCTGTCTGTCTGCCCGCCTGCCCGCCCGCCCGTCCGTCCGTCCGTCCGTCCGTCCGTCCATCCATCCATCCATCCATCCATCCATCCAATGCTCCAACATATGCTGTTTACTGTACAAGATACAGTAATCCTAATTTCGGAATGTAATTAATTAGAACAGATTTATTTTATTGCAAAACATCCACAATCTGCTATACAGAGAAACAGCATTGTCTGCAGTCCATCTGCATAATGTCAGTTGTCAAAGACATGCATCAGCACCCCAGGCATGTATGACTGATGACTTCCTTCATCATCCTTGCATGTTAGGCTGAATGGCCACTTAACAAAACAGTCAATACAAGAATAGCTTAATGTCAAAGAAGAATTTATTATTGTTTA
>JAPZDY010000021.1:4394252-4439909 GCA_029783645.1 Ctenochaetus hawaiiensis
TTAACCTGATAAATTAAAAGGATTTATGTTACAGAGCAATGTGCTAAATATTTATACATTATTCAAATGCATTTGTAACTTAAATAAATAATATACAGAGACAGTTATTTAACAATATGTTAAGGAATAGTTACGTTTATACAGTCTTACATTTAAAACGGGCCCTTTGAGGGCAACCATAATTCTGATGTGGCCCTCGGTGTAAATGAGTTTGACACCCCTGGTCTAGCCCAACAGCGAGAAGTCCATTTTTGTCCTGCAGTGACACCAGTGCAACATTTACTCTTCTTGCTTGGTCACTCTGTTTTCTCTTCTCCCCCAATGTCCTTTCCTGTATCTTCTACTCAGTCATGATGTTGCCAACAATAAAAAGCCAGTCTGCACTTGTCCCAGCTAATTGCTCGGTCACTCTCTCTTTGTCTCTTCTCCATCAACATTCTCCTCTGTTTCTTTCACCTCTGTATTTTCATGCTTTGCCATTGACCAACGCCAGTCTGACATTAAACCTGTCCCAGCCTCCGCTTAGGGCACACTCTCTATTACTCTTCTCAGTCACTGTCCTCTCTTGTCTCTTTACCTCTGTCATATTGAGGCTGCTGAGTCTTTTTGCGTTGTCAGGCTCGCTCGCTTCATTTCTGATGTCCAGTCAGTCAAAACTAACAATGTCCATTCAGCTCCTCTTGGGTTCAAGGCAGTCGAGAGCTCCTGTGTTTTGGTGTAGCTAGCCATACAGCTAATAGAGCTAACAAGGAGCCACAGAACTAGAAATTACATATTACTTCAGAAAACTCCATAAATCACAAAGCAGTCGCAGGACATCATTGGCAAAAAAATATTTTTCTATTTGTGTCTGTGATACAGAGTGTCATAAAAAGTTACACAATAACTGGCTATCAGGGTGCAAAGAGACTTGCAAAGAGACAGTGCTAGCCCTGCTACCTGTCTGTGTATCATCAAAATTTTTAAGCCGTTCATTTCGGGCAAAATATTTACATCGGTTTTTAAGGTTCCTTTTGATGTAAAATCATACTGCTCTATGCGCCACTTTAAGTGATGGGAAGTTCAGTTTAAGTTCAGTCAAACACTTGTGGGATAGATGACTCAGACCTGAAAAAGTACTGTTTCTCCAAATGTGAAATAATAAGGATTGATTTGTTGTCAAATTTTATCTAATTAAAGAATTAAATAAATGCATAAATTATCAAATCTTAATATATTTATATTTCTTATTATATTATATATAAGTACTTTTTGTTCCATCCTTTTTTTTAATTTCATGTGCTTTAGTATGTCTTGCAATTTTGGATTTTATTTATGTGTTTTCCAGTTTCATCCTGTAGATGTTATATTTTATTAATTTTCAGGTTCACCCTTGGTTTAATCAGATGAAATTATTATGTGCTCAATGTTCAAAACCCAGATTTCTGTCTGAAGATCTCAGTCTTTGTAGCCAGTTCACCGCAATAGATTGATTCAGCCAGAACGATACTGTTACATTCCATATACATTTATCAAATAATTTACATACAGCAGTACACGCACAAACACACACACACACACACACACAAGTATATTCAGTCAAGAATTGTTTATATCCATGTTTAATGCAGAACGTCCTCTGCTTTCTTTCCTTTGCTGGCACATTGTTGCATTTCTTGGCACCTCACATTCCATATAGATAAGTAGAATAGTCTCAAACCACTGGCAGGTTGTTGTAATATACAAACTAGACAGGGACCTACTAATAGAAAAAAAAGCTCCTAGTAGTAGGTATCTCTTAGTTTCCTTGTTTTTTACTTTGGGTTGAGTTGAATCAAAACTGGGCCAAATGACATGAACTTTTAAAAACTGTTCACATTAAAAAGGTCTTATAGCTATGAAACTTGATGGTTGTCACCAAAAAGTCTGGCACCACATCTTGTTTTTCTACTCTTTCATTATTCAAATTGGATTAATTAAATAGATTTCTTTTTTTTTTTGAGGATTTTGTTTAAGTAGCTTTCAATCCTCTAAACCTTGTGAGTTAACTGACAGATTTTGAAGACTTAAACCGTGGAACGCAGTGCGTGCTTTAACCACAGCCTAAAGCACATTTCTTCACTGAGTGCCACCACAGATCTGTTGGTGTCTCAGAAGTGAACTGTAGTGGAACATCAGATTTGATTAAATCTCTGGCCCGACCTGGAGCTGCACAGAGGCATTCCTCAATTAAGATTAGTCTTATTAAAGGTTAAATTCACAGTAGCATCATATTCTTTTAATTTCTTTAAATTGTTGAAGGGTTTTATTAAGTAATCTGAATGTAGTTAATGATGAGATGTGTAATAAAATTTGTCATTGTGACATTGTTTTATATTTAAGAGCAAGTTTCAGGTGTACAACGTGTTTCTTTAAGAGAAAGTAAGGACTCAAACTGCAAAAAAAAAACAAAAAACAAATAAGCAAACACATAATTAGAAAGCTCTTTCAGCCTTGCACACTAGTTCATAAAATCAAGCATGGTCAGTTAATTAAAAATCTATTCACGAATGAAAGCTGTCTTAATCAGTATTTGCTTTGAGTGAAATATCAGTTAAATTTAATTAAAAGGATAAGTGTATGCTGGCTGTAAAGTTAAAAGGTTTTGATTTCTGTTTTCATCTCAAGGCCAAGATCTGACTTCCCACAGCGCAGACAGAAACACCACATTATTTAGTCATGTACCAAATATCACAGCTGCCATCACTGAGCCTCTGTTTGAGCATCTGATGATCAGTATAAAGGTCGGAGATAGTCTGCAAAAAGTCAAAGAAAACCCAGTCTTTTTGAATTCTTTGTGGAATAAAACAGTTTTGCCTTTGCAATGAAATTACTCTCCAGACACTCTAAATGAAAGTCTTTAGCTTTGTTCACCATCAGCACTGAACTTCACGCACCATTGACAACCTATACATCTTATTATTTTTTTTAATCTGTTATCTACACTGGTCTTGACTTCTTTATTCTTCTTCCTTTGTTAAGGAAAGGATTATGATAGCTGTGCATGCATAAAGAAATTAGATCCACTTGGACCTGTGCTTTAATGAAAATATAATGTTTTTGGTGTGAAGCCATAAAAACATGGTTTCCTTGCTCTGAATAACAGAGTCACAGAGCAAAACAGTCCACCCAAACGTCACTTTTGATTGTAGTAATGCATGGATAATTTCAAACCAAATCACTATGCAGAAAATAATGACAAAAGCAAAACACCAGACACTGTGGTGCATGATGGAGTCTACGCTCACTTCCAATAAATGTTGGAGGAGGAAATTCCCTGCTGGTAGGGTGCAATTACAGTATTAGTATGCTACAGTGGTTCGGCTCAGATATGAGGAAAGAACGAAACATTGATGCTTATGAGATATGATTTAACCAGCAAAAATGTTTTCCACACCGCTAATGTTATGGCATGTTAGTGCTAGCTGAATAACACAGTGTTTTCCTCCCAAAATGCAACTTTCATTTATCCACCCATCAATCCAGTCTGCAGGTTATCACGCACATACCTTTGTGTGATTTTTCATATTTCAGATTTATATGTTTAATAAATTATCACGCAGCTTTCCATTTGAATTCTAAGAGTATACTAAAATCAAAGGTATTTTTAAGATGACAAATATTTTAAAAAGTAATTCTGTGCCGAGTTGTGTTAAGTTTTTTGGTGCTGATTTAGTGTCACTTAAAGAAATCTCTGAAAACTCAGAGTATTTCTTTTCTGCTTGTAATTTCACTTCATCTGTCCCCTTTTTCATATTTCTAGCAGGAAGAAGCAATTTGCATTTTTCTGACATTCCTTGCAGAAAGCATCATTGCTGTCTGAATGTGTGATGGGGAATACTCTGGGCAATTTGAGTCTCTGAACCTGCATTTTCACATTGACTGCTTTCATCACATGAAATGGTTAAACATCAGAGAGAAGTGAAAGAATGGCTTTGTGCAGAGCAGTCAGGGCTGCATACTATACACATATAACGCAAAGCACTTGGGGGACCCAGTGTGTAATGCTTTTATTTCACGGCTTGGAGTAAGACATAAACCCCCGCAAATTACAACAGACTACAGACCAGTGGGAGAACCACCTGAGATAACGGGCTTTGATCCTGTGTCTTCCCCACTGCCTCCAGAAGTCATCTATCAGCACAAATTGAAAAGAGAACTATTAGGTTCAAAGCCCAGAAATTTCTTTCCTGCTTCCACAGAACATTCTATGCATTGCTGCAGATCTTAAAAATGACCAACGGTGATCATTTGGTGCTTAAATCCGACAAAACAACACAAATATACTTAGGCATGTATTAAAAATGTTCTGTTAATTACCGTCAAATCTTGAGAGAAAACACTTTGTCATGAACAAGTCTAAAACCTGGGATTAATATCCTTACATAGTCTCACTACATGTCTAAAATAACTTCAAGTTTCCTGTACATTGACACAATTTTTTTATGTTTTTACTGACATGACAATCTTTTTTTTGCCCACACTAAGTTTGTGTAATTTAAAAATGCAGTCCATTTATGACATTTAGGCAACCGAAGCATTTTGTTGGGGAGTAGAGAAAGACTGTCATGCCATGAAAGTCTTGTATTTGGGAAATGGCTGCAAATTTGGAACAATGGGAGCTGTGTACACAATTTCCCTACCTGTCACTACCTGTCTTGATTCTGGGACGTATCACCAAAGGAAGAAAGAAGTCTAGTGGAAAAGAAGTGAGATTTAGTGATTCAGCTAGAACCAGTACCAGCTACAATTTTGTTTTGCTTTTGTTATTTTTCTGTACATTTGCTTTTGGTAAACAAGCCCACATCTTATCAGCTATACAAAAATGTATTGCCAAATTTTAATCAAGATTTTTTTTCCTGCTAAATGTGCAGTATGATCAGAGTCAATCTGATATGACAAGAAATATGATTTGATATCAACAGAATTGCTCAAATGAAGAGATATTCACAAACCACTTAATTTAACATTTGACTCCAAACAAATGTGCTTTGAATGCAGCTGTCTAAATTACTGCTATTTAATTTAATTTCTTTGAATTGACACCTTTCTTTCTGCTTTTAACAAGTTTTCTCAAGACAGACATTTTTTACTGACTTAATTTGTGTATTTTATCAGCTTAAATAAATAAGAAGAATGTAACACCATGGACCACAGGACTTATAAAGATGCATAATTCATTGCCCTGATTAATAAAACAGCTATTATTTATGTTAAACCTTCAGTAATTTGTTTTCTAGAGTCAAGTATTTTTGCAGAAAACAAAAGTAGTAATGTGTAGGAAACCAGGGTTCACATCCATAGTCTCACCCCCCCCCCAAAAGTAAAATGTTAATAAGCACACATGCATTTCCTACTCTGATGTGTCAGATTCTGATCTATTTGTTGTACCTCTGTTATCCACAATTGTAAAGCATTTTAAAACTATTATTTGCGTTTAAATCTTTTCAACATAAACTCAAATTTGATTACTTCGTCTTTGCAAGTGTCCCTCTTTGTGCTTTCGTTAATGTCACACATAGCAGTTCATCATAATGAATATTAAGCTGTGACGGTATCACCATCATAATATATAAACTTCTTCTTTTTTCTCAGTAGCTTTTATGTTCATCTGTATCACATTAATATTTACTGTTACAAGGAAAAGCAGACACTCTTGTCTCAGTGACTTTATGGGATTTTACCTTGAAACATCATTGAGCTTACAGTGAACATGCCGAGGAGCTGGTGCTCAATCAAGTCCGGCTGACCCACTTCTGAATAAATAAAGAAGACATGTAAGAGCATGAAAAGCACAGATTATTACTGACCTTAAAAATAGTCTCAGTATTCTGGACGCTGACTTAATGCAACATCAGTATCACAAGAATAAAAACTACACCTTCTATAGACCACACATAAAAATGTATTTTATTTAGTGTATTAACAAATTGTATTATACATTTTATAGACAGTGTTTTTTGTAACTTTTGTTTCACAAACAACAGCATTATAAAAATAAAAGCACATGTAACATACATTGTAATCATGGTGTCATATTTTCTCAGCAAATCTGAAGTTATACTTCATATATTTATCCATTGTGTTTTTATTAAACTTTTCTTACAAAAATGTGTAGTAGAGTTAAAAACAGGAGTGAGTTTCTTGTTGTATGGAAAGCTAAAAGCAATGAGGTGCCTATCACGTATTTCCCAGGTTAAAATTGGATGGGTGGTATGATAGTAAAAGGAGTCTTTATGTTTATTTTTGCACCCAGAAAATAAATGTGATAAGAAAGGTACAACCAAAAACACATGCTGGTGATGAAATGTGTATATCTGTGAAATGATTATATTTCATGTGTAATACTTTGTCAGTAAATGCCTTGTTTACGAATGTGAGTGACTTAAATTTGTGCAACCTACAAATGTCAGCATGTTGGCAACATACCAGTAGTGCTAGAGTTTTAAATGTATCTTATTAACTGTCAAAGATATTATTTTCATCAGGAGAGAAAAAAAGAAGCTATGAGGCAAGTTTGGTGAAATCCTCCTTAATTCTACAATGTTGTACAAATTTATACGAAAAGCTGACATGAGAATTTCAAATGCACTCTTGAGATCCATGACGACAATGAAAATGTCCCCCAAATGTCCCTTGCACGGCTCCAGAATTGCTCTTAACCATCATCAGGCCTGTGTGATAACTGCTCTGCCATCTGTGCACCTGGCTGCCTGCCCACTTATTAGCTACATAATTTGGTTGTTTCGTATTCCATCGAGTTGGGCTGCTTGGCACTGAAAGTCTGAAGTGCTGCCTGGATCCTGGCAACGTCTGTGGTGGACAGTTTGAGCCGATGCCGCAGCAGACAGGAGAAGAGGTCCAGAGGTTGAGCCCCGGGCGGAGACAGCCTATTGACCCGATCCCGGATCTCCAGCAGCTGCAGCAGGGCCGAGTCCTGCGATCCCTGAGTATACGGGTAGTCTAGCTGTAAAATCAAGTCCTGGATCGCTTCCGGGTCAAAGTGCATACTATAGCCATACACCTGGATGCTGTTGATCTTCATGTAGCCAAGGTTTCGTCCCGGTTCCAGGTATTCCAAGGGTTCATAATATACAGTTCCATTCCCGTTATTTGAGGCTCCCCTTATTCGGCTGCGTAGGTAAAAGTGGACCGTCTCAAAAAATGTTTTCCACTTGTTACCCAAAGTTAAAGTCCAGTTGTAGCAGTCGTAGGGAAGGTCTAATTTAGTCCTCTCCCAGTCTGGGTAGTTATTCTGCTCTATGGGCATTATCCAACTCTCCGAGTGACTCCCCCCAAATGGATTGATATAGACAGACAGCAGGGGGTCAAGGGTGCTGTTCTTGGTAAGGCAGATCTGTAGAGACATCCCCAAGAGCATGTGAACATGGTTTGACTTGTACTTATTACTCTTCAGCGTCAGCAGCATCCTCTTTCTCCATGACGGGTCGAACCAGTTATTCAGTCTGACGTCGTTGCTGACAAAAATCCCGTGGATGCTGATGCGGTTGTCACGTTTCTGCAGAAGGTAGCGCAACTCCATGTCCTGCAGGTCCGTCTCGAAGCCGATGTAGTGGTCAGTGGAGTCCGGTACTTCGTTGCGGCATACGCCCTGGCTTAGCATGTAACCCTGGTTGCATGTGGCGCAGCGGGAGCGGTTCTCATAGGAGCAGGAGGCGCAGGAGGTGCCCTCTCCCACTGTGCAAGGTATCATGCCCTGGCAGGGAGGATGCTCATAGGGGCAGGAGCAGCTCCTGGTCTCCTCAAGGTAGGAGCCGATGTGGTTGTTCTCACTGCAGTACATGATCGAAAGGATGTAATTCAGCCAGTAGCTGAAAGGCCTGGAGCAGAGACAGAGCAGTATGTAAAAATTACTTTGAACATAAATACATTCATTAAATTATAATTGTTTACTTTAAATTTTCCATCTACTGAGAGACACAAGAACCTCAGATATAACTGTCATGTAACAGGTTATAAGGAATGTACATGTATACATACACACACGCACACACACGCATCACACGCATATATATATATATATATATATATATATATATATATTTGAGATAAAATAACCCTTTCATTCTCACTGACAACACACAGATATTTCTGATGACAATTCTGCACTCAGTATAAACATAACTCCATCCAACGGGGTTCAAGTTGACCACTTAACCCTCCCATTTTTAAAATTTCACTTGATTATTTGCCAGTGGGTCATAATGTCAAGCAGAGTGATATGCGTTTGAGATGTGTGTTTCATTGTCAGAGGCATAAAAAAACATGGCTAAGGTCGTACATCTCTCTCGTCCCGCAGCCTGATCTGCCAGTGTGGGCGAGGGCTTATGGGTAAAGGTCAACAGTCCTCCACAGTTCTGTATGGCTTTACATTCTCCAGAGGCTCATGCCTGCTGAGCAAGGCCCACGTTTGAGTGTTCCATTCAATTCCCTGAATGTTTTGATCAAATCTTTTCAGAAATCATCTTCTGCCAGCATACTTGGTAGAAAATCCAAATCTTTATTTACAAATGTACTAAGTTCAGGTTTTAAAAAGCGCTAAAAGGTGAGTTTATGTGCGGCCTCATCAGAGTATTGACAATGGTATGAAAAGTTAACAGCCAAACAAATTAATATGTTGTTAAATTTTGATCGGAGCTTAAAATAGGCTTACATAACATTAAACCCGTTTTTCAGCAGTGTGTGATCCATTTTAACAGATCACAAACAATATTTCTCATGTAGAAGCAACGATTATGTATCAATTTTGGCAAACTACAGTGCTTCATATAAAAATATCAGTTCTCTCTGCCTTCAAGAAGACTTCAAGATTATAAATCTAATAGCAGAGTATCTCGTTCTTAAAAGGGTATTTTTGATTTGGAGTCAGTGACTAGCCCTATAAAAGTGACAATTTAAAGATGTATTCTTAGAAACAAACTCTAATTGTAAATCAAAATTCCTGAGATTGTTTGTGACAAAAGGAGCAGATGGACTGCATGACAAGAATATAATGTCATAAATCAGTCTTTCGCTTTCTTTCTTTCTCCCACATCTGTCACACTTCTGAATCCTCTAGCAGAGTTAGCAGTTTTGTTTTTGTGGCTGTGCGCAGCTGGTAAATTAATTTAGGGGGAAACAATGGTGCATGTATAAGTAATTTACATTCAAAAGCATATTTTGGAACGGAAAAAAAAAATAACAATAAAAAAACATTTGTTGAAACAGTTGTTTGGCTGGAGAATAACTAGGCTGCATACTCTGTTGGGCAATGGGAATTTCAACTTTATTGATAAATATTACATCAAAACCATTTAAAGTCTGCCAGGTTTCTTTCCAAAACTTCACAAACCAGTTTTAAAGTCAATTTATGAGCAAATAAATGTGGCATATTTTCAGTCTGTTAAACCATGGGTCTACCTCAGGACATTTCTTTGGAAAGCCACTTCCTATTTCTACACAGACACAAGCACTGCTATGGTGTTTGTTGCTGCCTTTTGCTAACCAAATGTTTGATGAGACACAATGATAAATGTTGAATGCATGTGATTGTACAGCACTGTCACTGTGGGAGAAGAGATGGAAGTAATTTGAATTCATTTAACTGAAGTGAAGAAACTGAAACCTTAACTAAAGAAGATTGATACTTTGCATATGGAACTCTAATGAAAACTGCTAATCATTCAGCACAGGGAGCGAACAATCTTGCAATATAACTTTGTTTGTGCATATTTTGCATTTTTTTTGGATATAATATGATATCACTTAAGGCAGCTTGGTCTCAGGACATATTTTAAAATGACTTTTTATATTAATTGGGGTCTTTAGAAATGCTAATTATACAATTAATTTACAGAAAGGGCAATGTTAGTGTGATAATATCAGACGGTGTAATGGCCCTGGTACAATTATGAATGTTAAGGTAGTGTTGAATGCACTTTCTATTTAAGCTTTGTGTCCTTTTATTTTGAAAGTCACATAAACATGATAAGTATGTTGGCTTTTACTGCTTTTGTTAAGCAGTGTGAACTTGGGAGAGGAAATACTTTAGATTCCATTTCCTTAAAATAATGAATACGTTGGCTACATAGAGAAAAAAAAAATCAAGGCTGCATACAACTTTTGTTGTAAAGAAAGAAATGAGAGTCTAAAACTGTGACAGACTGTGTTCTCTTCTTGGAATAAGTATTATGTCTTCAACAGATGATATGAATTTTCTATCCATCATAACAATAAAATAACAGATGTAGTTTATTGAAGTAGTGGGGGATCATGGGATTTGTGTATAACATTGTTCATTGCAGACTACAAAAATCCGTCTGACTGACTCAGACAGAATGTTCACAGATGAAGTAAAGTTTTACCGACTGCCTCCCTCACTTTCCGACTGGTGTAACTCCAGAAGTTGGTGACGGGTGACAAACTGAAACACACTGGTACCTTGAATATAATTACAAATATGAAAGGATAATAAAAAGGATAATGTGATTGCACAACTCAAAAATATCTATATGATGAAGATAGAGAATTTTTGAATGTAATAGTGTTATATATGGTAAGACTGAGCTTTATAAAAGCTTAAAAAAATATTTTCACATTCACCAAAGTATATACAAAATTTGAATTACTGTATTTTTTTTCACTTTAACATCAGTTTTGACACAAGACTCTTGACTGGGACTATAACAATATTACAAAATCAAAGTTGATGTACAGCAGTCATCCACAGTGTGTAGCAGAGGAAAAAAGAGAACGAGCGAAAGACATTTTCTCAAGTAATCAAATTTAAAATCTGGTGACATTTTGTCAGAACACAGTCGATGTAACGTATTAACAGTCCTAACACTGCACAGCTTGTCTGAAACTCATCAGAGTCAGTTGTGCATATCTCACCTCAGAGTGGAGGCTGTGCACAGCAAGAGAGAGGAAGCTGTCCTGTCTCCACAAAGCGCATTGTGTCAGCAGGACATGTAAACTGTCATGGAGACGCAGTGTGCAGTACGAGCCAAAGAGAAGCTGGGTGTTCACTCTGCAATCTGTTCATTGTCTGTCAGCTCATTTCACACAAATCCGAGCCACAAATTTTCTCCTTCTGCCACTGATTAAATTTTCACTAGTGAGCAAAAACTTTTCTGCACCAATGATGAGCTACATTTTGTTGCACAGATGCCATTGAAAGTGATGTTTATTTACTTGATATTACACACACAAAAACAACAAATAACTTGTTTTGTGCTGCTCCTCGCTGCTTGTCTGACACCTTGTATTTTCAGACAGTGCAGCTCAAAACTGACAAAAAAAAAAAAAAAAAAAAAACATATCGTCCTTATCTTTCAAAGACTGTACTAGAAAGTTTCAATAAAAACTCCAAAATGAATTTGCAGTAGCAGTGAGTGAGAAAGCATATGGTATTTTTCTGTTTCCTTTTTTTTTTCATCTGACAAAGACCGTGATGTATCAGTGCATGAATAATGACTGCAGACATGAATGAATATCTCTTTTATAAAAATGAAAAGCAAAAAAACAAATCCTTCATGAACTAGGTCATTACACACAAGGCAGTATGGAAAGATGCTGTGAAGTGAAAAAAAAAACCCTTGTATACTTGGGTGAAGAAAAAGAAATTTGTGCATTTTTACTCAGCAAGTCAAAGTCAGACTTGTATTATGAGGCGATATTATACAGGCTTTATATTATATTTCATTGCAAAATTAATTAATTATTTCTGAAAAAAACATGGGAAGAAGAGCAAAGTGCAGATCTGTAACTGATGTAAGAACTGCATTGCTCATTCTAACTGCTTGACTTTCAACCCAGGTAATGTGAAGTGACAGACTCCGCCTTTGATCTTTTTAAGAGCACAAGGTTATATCACGGCAGGATCCCAAAATATCCAATTTACGTGTTTACTTTCATCACTTAATCGCTATATTGCATTACTGCATTTATCACCCTCTCTAAATTAGCTTCACATACTGTCCATCTAAAGTGATTAAAACTATTTAGAATTAGATTTGGTGCACCTGGTGCAGCAAATGCAGATGTGCCTTGTTTATGGATTTTTACTTCACATATCTGACAAGTCAGTTCTTATTTCAAAGGATCTGTTGATGGTTTATCTGGAGAGCTGCTGCTGAACTTGTAATGTTGGATAAAGACATTAACAAAGGGTTTGTGCTCTTATCAGCCAGGTGCAAATACACATAAAGCGTCCCATTTTCATTTGTTTGGAGCATTTTTACTGCATTGACTGTGACTGCTATCCTGCTATAGAATTGCCATTTTGTGCCAGGGCAAATAAGAGAATGAAATGCATGAAAAACAGCAAATTATTTAGGTAAATGCCCATAATAAGGGAGAAGTACAATGTGTAAGTATGTGTACATGTGTACAGTATCTACAAAGTGAATAAGTTGAGTTGAGGACATTGAAGATTTGTAAAACTACAGAAACTAGACTGCTTATGTAAACAGATAAGATCTAATGAATCAACACATTCTCACTCCTAACTCATCATATACTGACACCTGGTCAGCATCCCCTTGGTCCCACTTTTCAAAGCTCTGAAAACTTCTAAAGCATCTGTGTGCAACGTACAAAGTCTTGCGAACAGAGAGCCTCTATAACATTTGGTTGACCTTGTGAAAAGTTTGCAGTTAGGTGTGATTTTGGCAACAAAACTCCTAATTAATTGTAAAAAAAAGATTGTTGACTTTTGGTTTCACTTTTAATTTCACATTCAGTTTCACAGGGGACCATTGCCCCATTCTCCTGGGTGAAGGTCCAGTAATGACTTATCACTCTCCAATGACCTCCACCCTTCTAGGGACATTTAAGAAAACAGTGTACTACATTGAGTGGAGCAGTTGCAATGAGTGTTTATTTTATTTTTATGGGTCAATATTCAGAGTTAAAAGCCTGGTGCATACAAATGCTATTGGGGTATCCTATGTAATAAAAGCCAGGAGTCCCAACCACACATCTGCACGTTACAAGTTGACTCTTAATGGCTTTTTCAATCTTATTACACTGGACTGGAGCTGCATTAAGCCATTAAAAGTTAGTAAGAGTATGCAGGAACAAATTGTGGGAAACAAAAAGGTGCTGAGAGGGGAGCCATGCTAAATAACTTTGCCATACATCTTATAATTTGTGTTCCTCTCTCTGCTTTTCTCTCTCTCTCTCACTGTGCCTGGATATATTCTCTCACTCTGTCTGCGTCTGATAAAACACTGTAACAGATCTTACTCTTGCTCTTCTGAATATTACATTTCAGATTCAGTTTCTTCTTAAGCAGTGGTCATTCTGCAGTGATAAATCAGGTGCAATGGCTGTATTACCATTTCTTCCTCTCATATTTTGTCCCTCTAAACAGGAATTCATAAAAATACATATTGCATGAGACCAAAATCGCACTTTTCAACCGTGCCACTCTGTCTTCCATTGTGCATTTAAGTCTCTTTGCAGTCTATTAGTTACTTAGGAGAAATGTCATTTCACTGTAAGATACATAAAAGTGCTGTAAATCCTCAGTAAATATCCTATAAAAGTGTACCAAGTCCTCAGTAAGCTAGTTGTTGTGATGTATGCTAAAACTTGTTCGGGTTAAAAAGGCAGAAAATAAGAACTTGTAGGAATTCTGAGCTTTCAATTTCTCCTTTGCATGTATCCAACACTATCTTGTAGATTATTATTACAGGTCACATATGGAAAAATTCCTTAACTTTATTAAGCAATTTCTACATTCTGATCAATCAGTTCTGTGTACTGCATGTATGATAGGTGTTTAGCCTATACTGTGCTACAGAAGTACAAGAGTGTTTGACAGCACAATAAAATGCTGAGGCATGGACATGAAAGTGTTCCCATACTGGGAGTTGAACTCAGGTCACCTGGGTGAACAACAGGAATGTAAACCAGTATAGTGTATTATATGGAACTTGTATATCATAAACAATGAACTTTATATTTTGACCCGAATGTTAGATTTAGTCAAATGATTTAAAGTGAATTTGATGTCATTTTTTAGCAACTCTTAAACAAAGTCATGAAAGTTAAAAGCAGAAACTTGTACAGTAATTGGGTTATAAAATGTTACATACTGTACCTTTAAAAGGTTGGTATAAAGACTAATGTACTGTCTGAATGAACAGAGATTACAGGAAGTGAAGGTGGTGGTTGATGAGAGACAGCAGCTCCAGCTAAAAAACACACTGCAGGAGATGAATATTTGCTTTCACACCTGAAATAGCTCCTAAAATAAACCTGGCTGCATCGGATGTACTGACTTAATCACATTCCTTTTTCATAAGTTCAGAGAATGCAGACTATGTTACTGCCTTTTTTTTTTTTTTTTTTTTGCTTTTTTGAGAAAAACACAAAAATAGATGATGATGACGAAGATCTGCCGAGGAGATGTGCAAACTTTTTTGTCTGTGATTTCATCACAAACAAGTCAAGCAGCAGGAAAAAAAACTCCCAAACTTAAGAGATATTCTTTTAAAACACTGCAAAAGTTTAATTTCACAGGAGGATGGCTTTGATTTCCTGAATGTAACAAGACCTCGGCTGGGAGTGCAGCCAAGTCATCAGGTGTGACACTATAGCTCACTTCAGGAGGGCCTCAGTTGAATATCAAAGCACTTGTACAGTATATTGTGTGTATGATTAGCATAATGCCTAGTTGGGGGTATAACAAAGCGCTGCACACAGAGCGGGGCTGAAGAAAATAAATGAGCACTGCCGTTCAAAGCTTGCTTGAAAGGACTTGTGATGTAGCTGCAGGCTTTGGAATTTCTTGCTTAGTTTCACACATAGACAACTTCACATTACCATCCACTCACACATGCACATACCCACACTTTTTTTCCACATACCAACCAACAGAAAGGTCAGCAAGAATAGTTGTCAGCTTCTCACCTCTCTCTCAGCATAATGATTTTGGGCTGAGTTCGACACCTCTTGCTGAGGGTGAACAGCTTGTTGACGATGCGTCGTGCTTTGCTCAGGAGCTGCTGAGTGCTGAGCTCCAGCTGTTTGTAGCGCTGGTGAACGCTCGGCTCCATCTTCCAGAAGTACTCGATGGCGGACGTGTTGAGGGCGTAGAAAGTGGGAAGCCTTCGGACGAAGTTCTGGAACTCATCTGGGAGGCAGGGAGAGATGCAAAATGAGAGCTGGAGACTTTTTTTTCCCCCATCCAACATACGCCAAACTAACCCACAATTTAGTCAGAGCAAATGAGAGAATAACTTTGCTGAGGCCACATGGGCTAAAGAGCCGCAGGGCAAACTGGAAGAGATATTGTTTGACGTGTATGCTAATAGAGAAGGGCAGAGCTAAATACAGGGTTGAGGTTGGATTTTTTTTTTTCTTCCATTAATGGACAGCCAGCAGCTTTTCAAGGGCTAATGCTCCTGGCTTGTCTGCAAGAAAAGAAGTACAGGCAACAAGCACAGAGGAGAATATTTCCAGAGCCGCAGTCTGCTGCACACACACACTCTGCTCAGGACACAGATGAAATTTCCACGGCATTCAATAACAATTTCATTATCGCTATAATCATGATCGGTTGTATGGAAAATCGATGCAAGTGCAACGCTGATGAGAAAATGACTGGACTATTTGTAATTAGTTAACGTTATCTTGACAATAGAGCATCTGATTAAAAAACCAATTAAGTGTCAATGGCTTCCCTGGTGATTATGCAAGGTGCATTACATGTTCCTGTGAAATTAATAAGTTGATTAAACAGCTTGTAATAAAGTGCATTGAAAGGTTATTTGGGAATGCTTCTCCATGAACTACATTTTTAAATGAAAGCCATCCTCCTGAGGAAAATAGAAGGTGTGCAGTGCTGTTTGCGTGTTAGTGAAGTGTGTTTGATTATCTGGTGTTGTTTTTATTTTCCCTTTTATTGATAAATGCTATGAAAAGACCAAAATCAGAACCAGGTGTGCATCAGTCCTTTTTTTAATTTTTACATTTTTCCTCAGTCTGTCTGTGGCGCATGTCTCCAAGACCATTCCTTTTTACAGGAGATCTAAATATTTAAAACAACAGGGTCATTCAAGCATAGAAAAAAAGGCTGCATCACAATCCCAACTGCTTCACCCGCTGCAACTGTGGAAACTCATTGTGAGCACTGAAGAAAATTCTGCTATTTAATGTCCCACCTCTTCAGTCAGTGTATCACCGGCGTTATTTCCACAAATATCACAATCCTTACCTCATGCAACCAGTGATATTAAGAGATAACAGACTATATTTATCTTTCTTTATCGTCATTCATTTTCACAATTGAAACATCCAGAGTAAAAAGAAATTCTATTAGGAGAAATCATAAAAATCTGACAGGCAGTAAAAATGGAAACAAAAGCTGCAAAGAATTTTCTCCATTGGTCCATCCATTATCAGTAACCGCTTATCTTTTGCGGGGTTGCATGGGGCTGAGGCGATCTGACACTGTGGAATCAGTGAGGTGCACCCTGCACAGGTCAGCAGGTCATCACTGGGCTCACATAAAGATACACACAACTATTCACCCTCATATTCACATTTATGGGCAATCTAATGTCACAAATGAACCTGACCTGTATGTCTATGGACCTTGGGAGGAAGCTGGAGAGACAAGAAATACACAAAAAAGAAACTTGCAAATAAAAACATAAGATAGAATTAAGATAAAAAGATCTAATTATTTGTGGGTGAAATATCTCTTCACTTTATCACATTCAAAAAAATTGGCATTTAGTTACTCTAGTCAAAAATGGCTTTTCAAAAAAGCCTCATCATGTTGCTAACAGACAAGACTCCATTTTTTTTTTCATGTTTTCAAGCAGTGTTAGATATATTACGTGTGGTCATTGCAAAGAACGGTTTGTGTTTCCAGGTGATGTCGAACTGAGTACAGTCCTGTTTACAGTGTCAAATTTCTGGGGAAAATGCGCATTGCTGCTGAACTAGACCATTATTTTATCACCAAGACAACGATACCTCATCCCTGGAAACCCACTCTCTACCCACCATTATTATCTTGTCATCCTCTAAACCCAGTAAAGTAACAGCGCTTTAAAAATAGAAGACACCGGAGGAGCACAGCACAGACACTTTGTGGGCATGAATGAACATGGTGTTAAAATTAATATATTATGTATCTTAGTGGCAGGGTTAATTTATTTAAAAAAATATTATTTTTTATGCCAAATATCTTATATAATCACTACCTAATGCCTGACCTGGTGCATACTGTACCCTCTAGTAAACTGGCTTTGGATTCTATTTCAGTTTATAATCATAGAATAATAGACCCATAAATAGAATATGACCGATATTTGTCTCACTAGAAACTGAAGATCAGCAGGCGACTCTGTAAAAACAGTGAAAAACCTTCATACATCTTTTAAGAAGCAAGAAACTGAAGCGGGTGCAGTATAGTTGTGGGACTAATTAAAGCATATCACACTCAGTGAAAGGTCGAAACATATTATTTCCGCCATCAGCTGACCATGGAAACCTGATTAAACGATCCGTCATGATTATTAATCTCTCTGCTCTGCCGCTGACGCTACTTGTTCTCCATTAGATCAAATATGCAAGTGGATCCCCAGAGGTTTTTTATAGGAACTTACTTATTTTTCTTTATTCAATACAGCACTGCAACCACGGTTTCCCGGGCACCTCGCTGCTTAAGTTATTGCCAACTGTGCGCTAATCAAGTTGCCGTAGGACAGAAGTACAAAGCTGGTAAGAGCAGTGGTAAGGTGCACAAAGGACAGCTTATAAGAAAGAGCTGGAAATGACTGAAACAGCTTGATGCCCTCAGAGCCTGTGGATGCAGCTCACAGCTTTTGTAATGATGGGGACACAGAACAGAGCCATGTCGGAACATTCAGTAAATTAGGGGATAAACTGTGGGGGTTAATAGTCCAAGTTTTTACCAGAAAGTGGGAAATAAAATCACCTTGTAAACAGTCAGTTTGAAAGCCTGTGTTATTTTTTAACAGTCACCTCAAGTAAATACCGTTCTGCACAATTGTTAGCTGATAGCCTGTTCTTTGTTCGGTCACCCAGCTGACACTGAATGAGGTTAACTGGTTACAATTTAGCTGCAAAGTACTGCAGCTGAGATATCAGAGGCTGCTAGCAAACTACAATAACTGTAGTTTTTGGTTGACGGTTCTTCCTACAGTCCTGAATAACATTAATTTGACTGAATAACTGACCGGTCACGGCACTGTGAATGCTGCCCTTTCATTCCATGGACACTGAGGTTTGCACCATGCAATCTGTGTACACACACAGGCTCGAACGGCAGCACAAGGGTGGTGGTTTGAATGTCGAAGAAGAGAGTTGGGTGTTTTGAAAACCCTATGACATGACAGACTTGTCAGCTGTTACAGATTTTTCAAGCTGTTTTTACTGAGTCAGCTATGCCTTTAATATCTCTGGCTGTATTTGGCCGCTGAGGGACATGTTGCCAGTCAATAAGCTTGTCAGCTTTATGGCAGTATTGGATTTACAAAATCTTTCATCAACATAATTAACTGTGATTTGTCAAACCTTTAATTCAGCAATCACTTTATATTTGTATTCATACTTGTACTTTATATCCTTACAAGTACATACATACTGTAATCAAATAAATGTACATATTTCTTAAACAAATTCTACAACAAAAAATGTAAAAGTACTTTACATTAATGGGACAGCTCAAACATTTTGTTATATAAAACAGAATGTAAGAGTTTATAGGCTCTGACCAAAGGTAACAATACATGGGAAAATCCATCACATCTAAGCCATTTCAGTTTGGCACAAGATGCCCTTCTTTGTTGTTTTAGTATAATTTTGCAAGATGCTGCTTTGAAAATTGCTCCTCTGTGTACCGATGAATTCCCATTACATGGATTGGATGCAATTGTCTTTTGTTGTCTTTGTAATTTGGCTCCCCTAACAATGGGGTCTAATTTGCTGTCAGTGGGAGAGTCAAAGTCGCTGAACGGGAGCAAAAGAAAGGAAAAATACTGACCTGACTCCTCAAAGTCTTGGTTGGCCATATTCCATGAATCTCGGATTTTCAACAAACTGGCTTCCATAGCCTTAAGATCCACCTCGGGGCAGTTACACTGTGGGAAGTCCATAGCACACTGGCACCAGCAGTCATTGTCCCGGCACACAAACTGGCCCTCCTCATTACAGCCGATGTAGCTGAGAGCTGCCTGCACAAACCTGGCCCGCAGGTACTCGGGCAGTACGGCTTGGAGACCTGCAGCGGGGACAACAACAGAGCAAAAACAAGGAAATGTCACATGGATGAACAGGAGGAAGCTGTAAGTACGTTTGGTATAGCAGAAAATGTTTTTGGATGGCAGAAGACTGGAACTCATTTACTCTGTTTTGCTTTTTGCCACGCTCGACATATGCTTGGCGTCACATGCAATACGCTGAGATTCACTTAGAGTTTCATTTTTTTTACTGCACAGTTCGGCTACTTTTGTTCTGAATCATTACTGTCTGGATTTACTTCAGAACTCTGCAAGCATGCACGGCAAAAAAGAAAAAAAAAAGGCAAAAAGAGTGATTGAAGCTAAATTCGTTTTGACACTCTCGTGCTGCAGTTATAAGCTTGCCAGAGAACAGACACTGTGACAATTCCATCAGAAATTAGGGGAGTTCAATTATGGATGGCCAACCTTGCAAATGAATCTTGTTTTCAGGGCTCTGAACCAAAACGGAGCTGACAGAATCGAGGTTGTCATAGTTACTGCATCCGAGAGGGCCCGTCCTTGTTTCGGTCACCTAAAGGGAGAAAAACAGGCACATAACAATAATCCATACTGAGAAAGAAACCCACTAATGGTATTAAATATACAGTGAAAGAGATAAAAAAAGGAAAGAGAAAGGACGAGAAAAAGAAAGAGCAAGCTACTAATCATGATGCAGAATGAGATTAACGACAGCCTTTCCCTTCCCTATCTCACTATAAAGTATATTACACATTATTTAGACCATTCTAATTTGCAAATCATATTTAGGAGAATGACTTTGAGAGCTAGTGGTCTGAAAATTGAGTTGTGATAAGGATCCCTGGAGTAAAGGGTAATGAGTAAGTTGTGGTGTCATCTGTCAAATTTATCTCTACATTGTGTTTACCCATTACAGTGCCCACTGACACCCATAACATACTAAAATCAATTGTGATGCTAGTGTAAGCATGTCCTATTAAATTATATACGTGCCTGAGGATTCATGTAATTGCTTTGTGCAAACTTTTGCATGAAGTATGCAATATTGTTAGACGGCTGCACGGGCTGGAATGTGATGAGAGGATTTGCCACAAAATAACCGCTGTAAATTGAAGAGCCCTTCTTTAAATTTGGCTCAAAGGACAACTGCAAGAATTTCGCATTGGCCTCCTATAAATCTGTTGAATTTACAATGGACAGTATTAAAATCGATTAAGCAGAACTGGATATATGGTCCTGTCTGTTTATTTCACTCTCTCTGTTCCCTTGATAAACCCTGGCATCTATATTACCCGCAGTACAAGCCTGACTGCAGAGAGTTCGTTCAGAGTTACGGGTGTATTTTGCAAGCAACAGCTAAAGTAAACTTGATTCACTACAAGTAGCATTATCACTTTTTTTTAACAACTCCTGTTTTTATTTTTATTTTAAATCTCTGACAATTTACAACAAAAAGGTTGTGGGTTCAAATCTGGTTGACTGCAGAATATTTGTGCCGAGTTTGCATGTCTGACCAGTTTTGGTTCAGCTGTCACTCAGTGTCAGCTGGGATCAGCTTCAGGGAACAAAAATCACGGCTCAAGTATTGGTGAGTTCTTCAGCTCCTGTTGATGTTGCCTTTTTCATGACTTTCATGATTACTGATTTTCATGCAGTTCCGTATGGAGCATCAAAGCTTCATATAAAGCTTTTTCATGATGGACAAGTACTCCTTAAGATCAGTTAGAGCTTTGATGTGGAATATTGGTTTAACTTATCAGGACTGCAGTTAACATATTGCCTGGAGCCTATAGTGTGACTCACAACAAAACACTTCACCTGTTAAAAATTAATTCAATAAGTGTGACTTTGAATTCACCTGCACTTTTGCAAGAATAAACTGAAAGATTGATCTTTTTCTCCTAAGTGACGCAACAATTAGAATGCTTTCAATGCCAAACATCCCTTGTCATCTATCATAATTGCTCTGATGTCTTTGAGTTTTTTTGTAAAAAAAATTAACCACATGGTGGCAAAAATGCTTAAAAAAGTAAAGGACACCTCAGAGCTAATTGACGGAGCCTACAACATCATTACTGACACCAGGTTTTGACTCTATTATGCCTTTTTTAAATCAGTGGCACAAAACACAAAGCTCTCTCAAGGTACATGAGGAGATTTTTGACTGACGATTTTTAAAATCTTTGGTCTGCCTGTTGTAGAGCTGGAAACAGAAGCAAAATAGGATCATTATTAGTGTCAGAAAGTTTCATTACTTAAATCATGACCAATCAAGTATAAGCAATTTGCCAATAGGGCAAACAGTGTGGAGCCGATTTGACAGAAACTTTTCCCACACGTGGCTGCGTGGGAAATAGAAAATTCTCCATGAGGGACTGTATGACAGTAAGTTACTGTTGGCTGGCAGATATGAAATTACTGCGACTTGAGTGGAGAAAAACAGTTGGTTAGCATGACTTTATCTTGTCCCAGGTGAAATCTTGTACAAATCTCATAACTTGAGGCACCAAACAGGTTGGCAGAAGTTTTATTTAGTGTTTCTCATGCTGGGAGAGGGTCATAATCCAGTCTGTCTATAGAGGATATTGGCTTGTTAATCAGCCTGCACTCCCTGCATCATCATGGCATTTTTTTTTAGTTCTGACAATCTGTCACACTAAAGGTTTATAAATAATGTCCATAGCCAGTAATTAGAACTTTTCTTGGTGAGAGGATTTATCTTCAAGCCACACTGATCCACAAAAAGCAGGAGTGCATGATGCGTGTTTGGTCATGAGTGGGTGTGTTGGGTGCACAGGCTTGAAGCAGTGAGGGCACTTTGTTTTTTACACTACAGTTCTAAATTGGGTTTATTTAGTAAGAACAGGTAAAACCATGTAGGAGTGGGAGCAAATAAAAATGACATTAATTGACAAACATATAGACGAGTCTGTCCAGCTTTATTCCAGCTTATATTTGTGAGCTGTGAGAGGTTTTATAGGGAAAAGAAGCGCGCAGGGGCCTGATGACAGTTAAGCAGAGTGTGCACGGGTTATAAAAAAGCCATTGTATGTCTTAATAAACAGTCTACGCAGTAAACATCACTGAGTCCTGGCGTCTGTGCTGGAGAGCCCTGTGAACTAATAAATTTGCTTGGTAAATTTATGAAAACAGAAGCAGAAACTAAGATTTGTTCTCTAAACTTTACACCTGCGTCAAATCTAAATCACCAAAAGTTTGAACACCAGGGAAAAAAAGAAAAGTAAGCTAAGCTGTTTTTGTAACAGCTGTGGAATTTAAGCGCTGAGTGTCCAACGTTAATGTAACATTTCGGTAAACAAGAAGTAAATGACAGCAAACCTAACAGAGTGTAAAAGATAAAAAATGCCTCTTGTATTGCTTGCTTGTAATTGCTTATGAAGGAGCAGAAAGAACCTGTCTTGTTGCTGTTTTTAGTGCAAACAGCCTCTGTGTGCAGGGAGGAAATGATTGTCTGGCACAAATGAAGCTTTTGAAGCTGTTCTGCCGAATTACTGATCCACAGCTCCACTCGAGCTGAATGTGTTCATTTCTATTACCAGTTGGGTGATCTATAAAACCTCACAGCTCCCTTTCTGCTGGCTTCGCTCCAAAACAAATTTTATGTTATGTATTTTTTTTTTTACATTATTTGTTCATATTAATACAAAATTTAAATGTTGTGATTCAATATGTGGGTCGACTGATTCAATATATGGGTTGACTGAATACAATAACATGGAGAAATCAGCTATTTCTATGGAGACTGCTTCAATTTGCTACAACTGTTACACTCTGCTCTGCAGTCTAAATTAAAGATTTACGCCTTGGAAATATTGAACACGGATCTTATGCTGACCGTTCACAGAGCAGATGTGCTGTGGAGTGTGTGTTCTCCTGCTAGACCTGCAGCATACCTTCCATGCAAAACCAACCAATGAGCTTTCATTTTGGGGTTATTTTGGCCCTGCAACAGCACTGTGACACTTGCCCTTTTCACTGAGCTTGTGTAATATGGGTAAGTTAACGTCTACAGACTACTGTTAACTGAAGGACAGAGTAACTAAGAAATGCAAGCTGAATATGTCAAAATAAAATCAGACAGAATGATTAAAGGCTCTCAAAATCAAAATGCCAAAAGGTTACAGTAGCAAAAATAAATAAATAAATAAAAAGATACAGACACTTTATGACCCAAACTTTACATTAAAAATATAAACAGAAGACTGGCTTAATTATTAATGTTACAATGCAGAGTTCTGTTGCACACATGTACCACCAGCTGAATTAATTATAGTGGAAGTGTAGTGTTGCAGTACTTTCTCCACAAACTGTCGCATATGTTACATGTTCAGTGTAGCCAGAGGATCATGTTTTAAGGTTTGCTGTAGAAAAAAGGTTTTGACACACAGAAACTATGTGCAAGTGTGTGCACAGACAGATTGTGCAGACAGAATCGGACTGGAGCTCAGAATAAAGTGGCCATGTGGTCTGTTTCAGCCTGTGTAGTCTTTTGGAAACATAGTCACTGTTAGTTATTGCTGATAAAAAGGCAGTATATTTTCTCATCATGTTCATTTGGTGGGCGCTGAGATTGTAAAACACTGCTGTGCTCGGGATAAGTCTAGTTATGGATTGAAAATAAGTGCCTGGGCTTCATGTCATGCAAATTCAGGTAAGTGCTGTCACAGTGTCATTGCACTCTGTGGGTGGAGAGCAGAAATTTTAAGGACCTCATTTCTTACTGTGATCTGTACTTGTGTGTGTGATGGTTTTCATTACAATGGAGCATAAGTGCACCTAATATAAAACAATCTCATGAAAACATTTGGAAAAGAAACTCTCTTTGAAGAAAAATCTTTTTTTGAAGGTGTAGTTTCTTTTTTCCCCCATTAAAAATGATACAAACATAACTAAAGGCAGGAAAAAAAACTGCAGAAAATGAGACCACATTAGAATAAAGATCTAGGAGACTTTAATATTTACAGATCACACACATGAATTCAATAAAATGAAACTCTTGAAGTTGGATAAAAAAAATTGAAAGCAAGGAACAGGAGTTAAGTTAAAACAGCACCTTCAGGCGTGAAAAGATCCCACAACTTTTGTCATAAGTCTTGAAACATGTTATTAAATATGGAGCTGAAAGACATTTGTGCTGACACTGACACACACACATAACACAACTGGAGAATCTCTCCTCTCCGTTGAGCCCATGGTTAGATAGTTCACAATCTCAGCTCAATCATCCTTGACAAAAGCCTGATTTAGAGCATGCGTAAGCCAGGCTCCATGGGCAGCAAAGATAAACTGCCAACCTGAAGGGAAATCCATCTCCTTTGCTGTCACTTGCGAATTATTGCCAAACACCATGACGGTGTCTTCTTTTAATATTTTCCCAAAGGTCCAATAGAGTAACAACATCTCCTTGCTAGATTAATGACAGCGGCCGTGGTTTCCAGCCAGGAGAGAAAAAGGAAGACTTTTGCCGCTGTGGGCAGAAAAGTTGTTTTTCCTTTGACATCTACTTTTGACAGCTACAAGGTCAATGAGGAAACTAAATACAGGGAGACATGAGGATGAATAAAAGCTGGAAGCTCTGTAAGGACATTATTAATCCACTGTCTACTGCTAAAAATACTTAACTAAGATACTGTTTTTAAATTAACAGTGTCTTAAATACAGACTCATCAATAAAATTTCATAATTTAAAGCAGGACAATCAGAAGCTGAGGGAAAGTGGTAGAGAGAAAGCAACTGACTTTCAATTCTTTTTTTTTCTTTTTTTGTTAATGACACGTTAACACAATTAATTATAACCCAAGCAGGCTCCGTAGAGATCTGCAGATTAATTTCCAACACAGACAGATGTCCAACTTAAAGGGGAAAATTGACCGAATGCAAATCTAAAGATGGCTTTTCTATGCATAGCAATGAGACCATCTGCAAAAAGAACCCAGTGGAGCAGAGCATGTGTGCACCGTCAGCCTTCTCCATTTAAAAAAAAAAAAAAAAAAAAATCAAGCCGAAGTGAAAAAGATCTTTTTGTATATTTCACTATTTTAAAGACCTCATGGTGCAATTTGCTAAAATTGAAAAAAAGAAGAAAGTGATACCAGAAAAGTGATATGTAAATGGCACAGACCGGTTGGAGGGGAAATTATTAATGTGCCATAATTGAGTACAAGACGATTGTGCTGACTGTGCTGGAATTGCTAACAGCTGCATTTACTGAAACATTTAATTGCACTTAAAGCCTTTTGTAGAATAAGCAGTTTGCGATGCTCGAACGTGCCGTGGACGTGACTTGTTTATCTTATCACAATGAATTTCACTTTGCCTTCTGGGTTTTGCCTCTTGATGCCTTCTTATATTACAATGCTCCCCACTCTAAACGCATGTTTCTCATCCCCATAAGATGCATTAAAATCTTAAATGGCCATACTGCTGATTATATTTAAAAAATATAAACATTACAAGCTAAACTGCAAGACTGCTGCAAAACATACAGCGTGCCACTGAAATCAATTTTCATAAATTTATGCTCAGATTAGAAGTCAAATCATACAAAAGCTGGTGCTTGCTTCAGTTTTCCAGGAAGCTTTGCTTTTGGTCCCTTTTAGGTATTTTTTCTGCTGTGTCCTGTATGTCTTTTTTTTTTTTTTGCCAATCACTATTATGTACAGAATCCTTGAACCGGAAAGCTTTAATGCTTGCAGGACTTACCATCAGCTCAGTGAAAAGATTCAAAAGTGTAAATCCACACATAGACCTATAAAATATTGCACCACAGCAATAAAAATTTTTAAAAAATGCTAACCAAGGTAGGTCAATATCAGATGGGTGATGGGTCAGATATGGTGTTTTAATGATGAGAGCACCATCTCACACATGCATGTAAATTCTCTCATAGCTGTTAACCTGAGTTTAGATCAACGGGCTGTGAATGTATGGGAAGCATACAGAATATGTCTCACATCATTTTTCATCAAACCAACCACTGAGCTCTAAAATCCTCAGCATTTAAGTTCTCTGACTCATTTATTTGCGTTTTTTCTTTAGTTGTCACCAGTGTATGTATTCCGGCAGAAAGCAAACATTCCCAAGTGAGCCCTGAAGGCATCCTTTTTAGCTTCGTATTACTCTCTGTCGGTGAAAATGTCGCTCTGCCTGCCGCCAAACACCTCTTTCAGGGGAACACTGCTGCTTGGAAAGTTGACACAGTTACACTCCCAGCGCCCATCACACAAGTGCGGTGGCTCAGGACGTGTCGTTTTAGCATTCGGAGCAGGTGAGAACCAGAGAGCCGGTATTTGGCACCATAACTGGATTGAAAGCCGCACAGCTGCTAGTTTCAGTCAGTTTCTACCGCGGAGGGGGAGATGCTGGCGGGTGCAGAGTCCCCGCTGGAGAGTTTATGCAGAAGGAATACACATCTTGCTTTTTCTCTCAAGTCTGAATATGCTTTACAAGTGACAAGAATGGAGAAATAATAGCGATGTTGCAAAAGCGATATATTATACAACAGCAAACATAGAAAGCAGGATGATGAAAAAACAAAAACAGACACAAACAAATGTTAATTTACAATCAGATATGTAAAAATATGGCATAAAATAATGAGACACATTATTCTTTTATGAACTTGACTGTGCAAGAAGTCAGCACTATGTCTGATTTCATTGTCAAGATGGAACCGAGTAGTTAAAGCTAATAAATTGAATCAAATGAACATGACAAAAGGAAATGATGCAACAAGTAGGCTATTAAAAGACCTGTATTACCCAAATCATATTATGCCTCATCTTGCACAGTATTTAGATGAATTATAGCCTCTGTGTTTTTAGTGTGGGGTTTCTGCAGAGATAGCGGCACTTAGCACGGTCCACTGATAAAGATGACTCTGACCAATATTTAAAAACGAGCCCAGTTAGGTGAGAGCATTTTTCCTGATGAAGATTCATCACTGCTCCTCATGAATAATTCTACAAAAAAAAAACAAAAAAACCCAGCATAAAATGTCACTTAGTGAGCTTGTGTTGTCACAATGAGCAACAATGGACTTTAAATGACTGCACTTTCTGCTTTCTGGGAAAAAAAAAAAGTACAAGATAGCATTAATGTTTCATGAACATCATCTCTCATTTCAAAATTGCTTCATTCGCTGCACCTTCAAGAAACGTCTCTCGCTTAATCACCAGGGCATAGTAGATGTGAAAATCCACATTTGCATCTGAGATACGTTTATGCCTGTTTATTCAGTCTTTGAGGATTTCAGTGCACGTCTTAAGAGCACTTTGTTGCGCTGGCTTACACTCTAATGTCAACCAGCGAGGGATAAGCTTATAAACTATAAGCAAGAAAAAGGGGGAGAGGTGGAAAATAGCATCAGAATGAGATTACTGTGTGCCCTCAAAAAAAAAAAAATAAGAGGAAAAGAAGAAGCTCAAAGCCACATAGGAGCAAAAGGGAACTTTCGTAAAGTGGATAATAATGCTGTATGTTGTGTTATGTTCACTGAGTCGCTTTAAGAGAAAGTAGGAAGTTATTTTCTCGCACAGGAAGCGCCAATCACTTAGAAAGGTGCAAAGATAGCAAAAGTGATGGTGTGTATTTACTTTTGCTAACTCCCCACCCGCAACAGATCAAAGAGACAAAGCTGGAAAAAAGTCACAGTCACATGACCATCTGCCATCTAATTATCCATTCAAGAGAAGACACCTACAGAACAGACAGGTGTGGGACACATGAATGAAAAGTACTTGTATATTTCTTCCTGAACAATAATTATAAAGAAAATCTGCTTGTTATGAATCATTCATCCATGCCTGTGATAACACAGGCTTTGTTTTTGGTTTGCTTTTGTTCCGTTTATCCTGCCATCAAAACTGCCCCCCCACCCCCCGGAACTCAGGGAGCCAAGCTCTCTGCAACAGTTCCTCAGCAGCCATTATCTGATTTCTTACTTGTGTTCTCTTCTACTCCGACAAATGAAGCGTTAACGCCGCATGACTGAATGAACACTGGAGGCTCGCACAGCAAATTGGGTCAAAGATTCCTTATCACTTCTCCTCCCTGTCAATGATATTCTCCCTCAGACTTTGGTTTAATGAATCTTCAATACAGAGGAGCCTGGGCTGCAAATCAAAAGTAAGCCCACTGATTGATGCCGCATTTCCTGTGTACCTGCTGCACCTTGATCCTGGGCTAAAAGACCCGCTAAATAAGGCCTGTCTGTCCTCGTCTCATCTCTTCTGCTCAGTCGAATATGACACCTTAGCTCAAACCACAAAATGTTTCACAAATGACAGGGGCTCTCAAAGGAAATTACTGAAATGGAAGGGCTGAATCATCACACTGTGTAACAGCAGAGCCATTTTTTCAAAGCTCCTATCTTCTTTTTCCCGTCTTTGACTATTTTCCAGTGCTTCTGTGCTCAGTCCTCCAGGCCTTTAGGCCAGGTATTTCTACCATTTAATATATGTTATCTCTTAAAACCAGGGGACCAGTGCTCTTCTTAAAGGCAGCTTTGTTTTGGCATTCGTCTTCATTGGGAGGGAGGTAAAAACCCTGCATGTTCAGAATTAAAGGCTGCTGACGCTGTGAATATTTTACATCAGTCACCTGAAAATGCTTCACAAACAAATGTACCCCAGAGGGCTCTTTCTCCATTCATCTCAATCAGAGGGGTTTTTAGCAGCACTTTGGTTCTGCGGTGGCTGCCAAATCAGCTCAACGTCCACTTGCCAATTCACTTTAGAGAATGTACAGTTTTATCTCTGATGGACTGTACAGTGGGACATCACTAAGGACGAGTCAATGAAAAATGGACTGCGGCTGAGAAAAAGGCAAGCAGTTCAGTTTTTTAGCTGCACCTACACAGGCAGAAAGACGGTAATAGATCCTGATGTTTTTGCTTCTTCAATGGGGTTCTGTCTGAGAAACCGTTTTTATGTTTCCCTCTGATACAAGAAGTGACACCCTCCTCCCAACGTACCACTCCACCAATAAGTGCGTACAGTGCGATACAGGCATGTCAGCTGCTGAAAAATTTTAAGCTTGAATTGCATACCCTTGCAGATTATTACACTGTATGTACCAGTGAAAAAACAGTACTTTATAATTTAAACCCCAGAAAACAAGTTGGAAATTGAATATCTAAGTATGAAAGGTGTTTGTTACAGCACATATGGTCAGTTTTCTTAAGATTTTTTACATTAAATTTACAATATGAAATCAAAGCTGCACTGTGAAACATCTCATCAAATGATGTTAAATGTAAATGATGAAACATTCATGATTCATACTGCGCAACGTTCAATACCTTGAACTCGCTAGATCTTGAGACTTTGTCAGGAAACAAATGATATCGTTGCACTAGAACAAAAGCTAATCAGCCGACTGATTTTTTTTTTCAAAAACAAGCGGCAAGATTAATAAATCGAACATCAGTTCTTCTTCATCAGTTAGTTATCTTTTCTGTGTTATCAAGCAAAAATGTGCTGGTTCTAGGATTTTGAATGTGAAAATGCTATTTTTTCCTGTTTTAAAATGTTGTGATATTGTCTGTAGGTCAAAGAAAACAAGCAGTTTGAATGCATCAGCTTTGACTCTGTTAACTTGGACACATTTTCTCTGTTTTCTGACATTCAGTAGACCAAATGGATAGTAGAAGGAAAACAGTTCATTGCTCCACTTCTCCAAGGATGGTCATGTTAAATTTTTATTGTTTGTGACACAAGTTTGGTTATTAGTTGGGAAAATGACCATCTGAAACAGTAAAACAGTTAATAATAATTACACGGTCAGAGAGGTGAAACCAGTGCTGTTGTTTTTAAGATTCATATGTATCAGGGGACAATGATGAATAATGCTGCTATAAATTGAAATGAATCACTCTCTCTCCTAAAGCTGTTTTAAACTCTGTCAGGTCATGAGATGCCTCCAGAGCCTGATTGCTGGAAGACTGAAATGCAAAAGGTCAATATCAAATTTTTATGTTTGAAGGGTATTTTTTGTCATTGTGTCTCCTTCTGCCATCTGTCAGACTTTATTTCATTTCATATAGGATATGCAGTGATTGCAGTTAATATGTCTATAAGAATATAAATACTTAAAGGAGTATAAACATTTTTAACACCAGGCATCAGTCTCACCAAATAACACAGCAAAAAAGAAAACCAAAACACTAACAGGACAGGTCCATCACTGGTCTGAAGACAGTTCTTATTGAAGCAATAAATGAGGATGTCGTAGTGAGCTCAGATGTGTTTGGGTGTGGCACATCCAGCCGCAGAACTACCACTGCAGTCACAGTTTATAGCACATGACAGACCAAAGAAAGCCACATGTCTCAGATGGCTTTTTTTTTTTTTTTTTTTTTTACAGGTCGCTAATATAACCTGCATTGTGTGATGCTACTCTGTTGTTTATGACAAGGGAGTGTAAGTATATTAAAGCGAGAGAGGGAACAGATCCCTCAGACAACATCAAGAATTCACTGTGTGGTACAAAGGGCAAACTCAGCCCATTCGACTCATTTTTCCAGATAAGAACTGACGGAGTGATAAATGAACACACCCCCAAGGCTCTAAGCAGTAAAATATGCAAGGTGGTATTTACATCATAAACATATGACATGCATAGCGTACTGTTCAAGTGAATACACACATGAAAGAGCAAGGAGGGAAGCAAACAACAGAGCTCGCCTCATCTGCTCTGTTGGTCAAACCCCCATTTGCTCATTGAGCATGAATATGTATATGTTTACTTGAGCACCACATTAGCACTATGAAGTGCAAACAAAGGTTAGCAAGTAGAAATTAATATTTTAAATTAACTTGATAAAGAATGCCATCTAGATCAGTAAGATTTATTTATTTAGGAGTTTATTTTACTGATAGGAATATTTAACCTGAATTTTAATGTCATCAAGTTTTAAATTACATCTGCAGCCTTTCAATACTGGCAGGTCATTACTTGATCGATGAATGTACAGATCAGAGCTGATCTTTCGTTACGGTGCCTGGTATGTCAGCTGTAGGACTGTGGTGTGTGTGATGTGGCAGGAAAGGAGCAATATGCCAGAGGTTTTGCAGGATTTATCTCCTAGCCTGGAGGTGAAGGTTTATGTTCCAACATGAATGTTGCTACCTGCAGCTTTAACGACCCAATTGCCAGAATCAATTCTGAACATTGTGAATCATTGTTGCTTAGCTGACATGCCACCACCATGCCTCCCTACCTCTAGCTGAAAAAGATTCAGCTCATATAGGCATTTTTTAAATTAGAACTATGTTACTTTGATAGACATGTGCATGTTGATTTGTTTCATGTGAAAGGTACAAATCTGTGGTTTGCAGACATGTACACTGTCAGCATTTTTTTGTGGCCACTGGTCTGGCTTTAAGACACCATGGATGTTTTTATCCTAAAGAAATTTGCTTCCGAAATTACTGAGGGTAACCTATAAAATAGCATCCATTGGGTTTCTTTTCTTTTTTTGCTTGAACAGGAGGTGAGGTCTTAATTAAAGGGCAGTCACAATGACGGGGTCATTAATTAAAATGGTAAAAGTAGCTGAAGTTTATCAGTCCACTGGGGGTCCGGCCTGTGAATGAGGTTCTAATTTTGTCAACCAAGGACTGAAGTTGCTTTGTGTCTTTTAAAATATGCTTTAATAATCTGCAGCCTAATGATATTCTGCATTTGAAGCAAGCCAGAGTGTCCCACTGAGGGCCCATTGATGGGACGTAAGTTGCATACAGTAATTGGTAGTAAGTAGTAAGTATTTGGCAATTACTGACCACTGTAGAGTGTCTTAATTTGTTACAACAGTTACGCCAAGAGAGGAACTCGTGTGCCATATAATACCTGAAAAAATCAATAAAAAACAGAAAGCGGTGGCGCAGAGAGAATAAGTTTTGTTATTAGTGTATAAAACCTTTGGCTACTAATGTCCTGCACAAAAAAAGAAGAAGAAGAAAACAAACAACTAACCAAACAGATGTTTGTTTGTTGTCCAAGGGGCTTCAGAAGTGTGATCATGTTTAGTTTAGATTTCAGTCAAGTTGCAAGCTTGCAATCGACCAACCTGAGTGAGTATTTCCCTGAAGAAATCTCATAATATTCATTTATCTTCATTTTCTGTTATTCATATGCTTCTATCACATATGTAACAAAACTATTTACTAAATATTGACTCAGTGTTTGTAATGTTTGCAAGTAAACAAGTGTGCATACTGAAAGACTGCATCTAGAGAGGAAGAAAAAACAACAGACCTGTATTGGCCAAACATCACAGCGCTTCTCATTAAAACGAGCTAAACCTGCTGATTTAGGATTCCATTCAAGTGCTTCAAACTGGCCATGATTTCATTAATTCTTTAGTTAGTGAGCTAATCAAGACCACTTGCCATCTTTAAAAAAAAAACAATAATTACATTAACCCACTAAAACAAAATATAATTTGAACGATGTCTTCATGAAAATGCTGTAATCACACGTAAAAAAAAAACAAAAACCAATGGAAGCTAATTAAACCTTTGTTAGTATCCCATTTTTTATTGCTATTGTGGTTAACAAAAGCCCAGAGAGCAGCAGGCATTTACCTTTATGGCAGTGGAGGCGATTTGGATGTGGTGCAGCTTGTGCAGGGTGCTCTCCCTATCAATAAAGTAGGAGGCAGCCAGCTGGTGCAGAGCTTCCAGAGTCACAGCTGTGCCATTGGCTTCAGTCACTTCAGACGTCCGACTCAACTTCCGCTTGTCCACAAAGATCATTAATGACTCTTCCCCTGTGAAAACAAACACACAGATACACACAAAATTCATCACCGGCTCTGCCTCCTGTAAACAAGCACACAACGTTCCAAGTGGTGAAGGGGTAAATATTAACCAATCAAAGAAGAGCAGAACTTGTCAAGGTGAACATGAGGAGCTTATCAGTCTCTGCTTATTGTGTGAATTGTGGAATATAATGCATCAAATGTGGTCATGTGTCTGCAGCTAAGTATATTGCACAAATTGCTTTATGGAACAAGTCTTTCAGTACAAAAAGAGCCCAAGCTTTCAGAGGAGAGTGTATTGACAAACTGTAGAAAGACTGAAAGATCGATGGAAAAATCCTTTCTTACAACACAGGGTTTTTATGGTGAATGTGGTTTTAATTCAGAGAGACATTAGGACTAACAGCCCAATACAGTACATTACTGCTTGGGAAAGATAAAGGTTAACTCCTCTCTACAGTAATTTGAAAAATCCCTTCAGTTAAACAACTCACTTTGTCTACTTATGAGTCTTGAAAATCTTTAAACAAACAGAGAAACACTAAAAGATTATTCCAGGTCGATAGAGATGAAAACATGGGAATAATACTGTAGAATTTTTCCTATTTCTTAGCAATGACACTCTTTTTTTAAAGAAAGGAAACCTTTGGAAACACTTCATATTAGTTTGAAAGGAAGTATTAACCTAAATTGTCCTCAGTCTTTTTCATTATGAACGCTACTTTGAGGTAATACTGTAGGTTCTTTTAGGCCACAGCTGTCATACTTCTTTCTTCTTACAAATGTTCTCTAAGTGATTTTCTTTCCAAACTATTTTACAAACTGTTGGCATTCATCATCTTTATAAGTTTATGCACCAAAGATATTAAAAGAAAGGCGCCAGCTGAGGAGATGGGTTAGATTTTGCAGCAGATAGTCATGGGAGCTTAACTGCATTACAACACTCTGACTAACTTATATCTATTGTTATGGAAAAAGAGGATCCACTGTGTTTTTGTCGAACAACTCCAAACCAGAAGTTCACATGCTGCATCAGAGAAAATGAGCTTTAACAACCACAGCCCCTCAGTCACAGCTGACACAATATTTAGTTTTATAAAGCTCAGAAGATTTATATATAGCCAAAGCAACAGTATGTAAAAAATTGTATTTTGTGTAGTTTTTCTGCTAACATCTGTCTGTGACATGCTAACAGTAAAATTTCTGTTGAAAATGAACTGACTTTACCTTATGTTCAAAAGCAGCTTTGCTGACAAAACATGCAAGGGCAACAACAAAAGGCATAACTTAGTATTCCACTTCCTTACCAATCAAACAACAAGAAGTCCAACTCTGCATCTGTCTTGCAGCCTTTTATTTTTGCAAAATTCTTGCCAACAACTAAAAGCTTGTCTGACATTAGTCCTATCCCAGCCTCCTGCTCAATCACTCTCTTTCCCTTCTCCTTCAATGTTCTCTTCCTTCTCTTTTCCTGGCTACAGTTCTAGTGCTTATTCCCCTCTGCCCCTGACAGAAAAGCCTCCTCCTCACACTCCAAAGCTCCTGAGATGGAGATGTAAACAAAAGACTACATTGTGCTATGAACAGGAGCAGTCTCTCATGAACAGGGTAACCTAGCTGCACAACTAACTAACTTTCCTACCTAGTATCCTGACTCGCAAGAAGTTATGTTTCACAGATCCATAGGATTTATTTCACATGTCCATTTGGGATAAAAGCCAACAGCGTTTGCCCATAGCGACAGTGTTTGGAAGGGGCAGATCATCTTAAAAAAGTTTGAAGGTGACTGGATGATTGAACTGTCTGCCATGTTAATTACCCTTGCTGAAGCCAGTTGAAGGAAAAACAAAAACATCTTTTCCATCAAGAAAAGCCTTTGGTGCCGTTCTTTGCATTTTTTATGAATAAATGTCCAATTTTGATAAAACTGGCGCTATTGCAGCATTCATGCTAACCTCTTTGGTGGCCACCATTGTTTACAAGCATGCCTTTGCTTCTCGCTTTTGTCAAAACTAAACCACAGCCATAGCTACCACCTCTTTCTTCTTCTTAAGGATGCTGATTGGTTTGTTCATAATATGACCGTACACAAACGAATCCAAGCTTTTCAGAATGGACTTGCAAGATTTCAGACTTGAGATCTCAGCAGTCTAGCTGCTTTGCAAGGTTACCTTCCTAGCAGCTAAAAGCAACAAGTACCATAATCTGTACATCATAAATCTCTGGGCTGAATCACACAGTTGAGGTGTAGCAGTTGGAGAACATCAAATCATAACCAGAAGGGAATTTCTTTTAAAATATGTTCTTGTTTCATATTTTTTTTGTTGGGCAGAATGCCGTAAAGTGTTACGCACTGTAATCCCAGTCACTCACCCAAGCTAGATAGAGCAATGACTCTCAGTTGGGAAGCAGATTGACCAAGACATAGATACTATTCAAGCTGTTACAAGTGAATGTTCCATAAAAAAGATTTTGAATGGTTATTTTAAAGTTAAATAGTTACATAATGTTGCATTAACTGCTAGATCTTTATGGCTTTCTGGGCAATTCACCCTCATTTGTAGCTGATGGTCTATAGCAATACTGATGGACAAGCAGAAAAAGAGGTGGATGGCAAGATCCCAACTCAGGACACTGTGGTTGTAATAATATGTTGACCTTTTCTGATCAGTTGGTTCCAGGAGGTGGTGCTATGAGAACTAAACTCAGATAAATAAAAGTTACTTTAGCCCTTTTTTCTATTTAAGATTTTCAGCACATCTGGAGAGAAGATGGATCAATCAGACTGATCATGGAGAGCCTCTGCTTTTTGAGACAGAGTCATCACACTGTTATGAATCAATTCTTGTTAAGAAAAAAAGAAGGAGACACTAAAAGGTCTCTGAAGAAGTAAAGATCCAGTGAGTGCTGAAACAAATAGCAGATACAGTGCAGTTACATTTTGTTGGACTCACTACTAAATTTAAACTCTGGCTACTCAGGTTGAAATCTTGATAAAGTTCCTGAGGTCTGAAAAAGGTTAGTGGACGATTTCTTGTTGTGGAAAAGGGCCTCATGTTCGTCCTGGGCCTGAGTGACCTGGATGCCCAAATCCTCACCTTTCAACACTTCCCTCCTCCCATGTGTTAAGGTGGGTCAATAAAATCAAAGCAAAGCAGAGCCCATTCACTTTATTTACCTCCCAGTGTAGCAGAGAGCAGGAAGTGGGTTCCGTATTTTCTGATAATGTTGTCAGTGATGGCGATGAGACTGGGCCTCCTGCCCAGCTGCCTAATGGTCTGGAGGAACTCGGGGTCCAGAGGCAGGGAAAAGCCATTGTTCTCTTGCCTCTCCAGGGCCAAGCTGTTCACCTTCCAGCGGCCAAACTCCCTGCAATGTCACACAAACACACGCTTAATGGAGGCAAAGGACACACAACACATGAATGCTGCATGCAGCCACATTCAGAAAGGCAAGGGTCCACCAGAAAACACATTTTTTTTTTTTTTTTTACTGTTGTTGTTTAAAGCCACACGCAATGAGTCCCCTGTTTGGAGAGCCTTTTTATCATGGTCAAAAAGCAACTGAGGTGTGGGAGCTTTTTGAGACGTTTCCATCAGAAATACATGCCAAGACTGAATCCAGCAAGTCGGTCTGAACAGTTGTTTTCTGTTCTTGAAAAGAAGGAAAATGGAGCCAATTGTTGTGATTTTAAAGTGGACAGAAAACAGCTTTCACCTCGCAAGGAGGCTCATACTCAGATCTGTTCCTTGCCAGGCATAAAATATGATGTCTGCATGACCTCTAAGTGAATCTTGTGTGCCACTCTTTAAAAGATAAATGGTCCCATGCTGTTTCTACCTCCAACTCCGAGAATTGCTTTGCACCATAGTGAAAAACATTGTGTTTTTCCACCGATTTTAAATAATAGCGCAATCTTTTCTCATCTTTCTGAGACGCCGGGCGGGCTGTAATCATGGATGGTGTCTTGCCGCTTTCAGGGCCTCTTTTGGAGGGAGCAGCCTTCATCTAAAGTCGTTTGATATTTAGCCTGGCCTTGGAGCATGCCAGCTGCCTTTATCTACCAAGTGCAGACTGAGTGCTGCTGCTTGATGCATAGATTAGAACTATTAAAAAAAACAGCTGGTAAAAGCATGGTTCTTAGAAGGTGAGGAATTGAAGACCTTTTAATCACTGTTGGGTAGGTGGTTGACTTTTCCTGTTTTGGAAAAGGAACACAAAAACAAACAAAACACTGGCATTCAAAGATTAATAATCTCGTACTTACTGCGGGTAAAAAATGGAACACAAACAAAATCTAACATGCATTTGAATTTGAATGTGTTTCTCCTTTGAAACTCTGCAATATGTGAGATTTACATGTAATAATACACTCAGGCTGCAACACAAAACATGCTATTTGATTTCCATATTCCTCCTGAATATAACAGCACCCCTCTGTGTTCAGATAAAGTGCTCTAAAGTTGTTACCAGTAAAGTAAAAACATTTCTTCGACTGACGGCTGAACTTAAACATCTGCATCCGCTCTCTCTGCCACAGAGACATCTAAAGCAGCATACAAATGAGCAGAGGATGCAGAGTTTCTATGAAGCTCTTCAGTCTTGGGATCAAATGACAAATATGAGTGATGTATATAAAAAAATATATATAATTAAAATATTTCTAATATATATAATAAAAATCTATCGTCTTGAATGGCAAATAGAATTCACAGAAGTTTCTTTGCATCTTGATGCTTTTTCAGCAAACAGACAGCATTGAGTACCTACGATATAAACAATCTACAGACACGACTCAGACAGTCTCAGAACACCAGACACCCTGATGAGAAGAAACAATGCAGTTCTCAGGTTTGACTTGATTGGAGCTACTTTGGAAACAACAACGAATCTGTTCAACAATGCTGGCTTTCTTTTCTCAACTATTTAAGAGGTTTTTATTCTCTTGATTTGATTTTATACAGATGCTGTCTGGAAGAAGTAGTTAGAAAAAAGACTAATTTGACCAACTGGCAGCTGCCCCCATCTGTATCTGAAGAGTCCTTAGTTTGAGTGGGACCTTCACTGCTCGTCTTACTAAATCTCCCTCCCCTCATTTCCTGTCATCTGTCTGCTTTTTTACTCTATAATTAAATCACAAAATGCTCCAAATGCGCCCCCCCTCCTTAAAAAGGCAGCAACTGTCTTTGCTCCATTTGCTAAGTAGCCACCAGGGTTGGTCAGTTTGACAATCAGAAATAAAGTCTAAGAGAAATAAGATTTGTCAAGTTTGACACAATTAACTCCACCATTCCACCAAAACAGAGATCCCATCGAAACCGCATGAATCAATTTTGAGCAAACTAATGAGCAGTAGGCAATTTAAAAGGGGGATAAGGAAGGGCTCCCTTGTTAGTGAAATGATCAAAATGCCATCACTCTCCGTTCCTCCCTGAGGTCACTATTAGGAAGACTGCAGCCTGGTTCCAGACAAGGTCCTATCCAGACCCTGACCTCACCTAACCGATAAATTATTGAGAATTATTCAATTCTCTGTTTTAATTGGTGCAGAATTTCTAGCCTTTACAACACAGTTGTAAACATTGTGTACTACTTATTTATTAAAATTTGTACTCTGTAATGTTCAATGCAAGAATAATATTCTGTAGTGCAGGTCAAGGGGGGTTGGTGTTAAATAACTGAAAATCACTTTGTACGTCTTGTGTGTATGTAGATCTATGTGCATGGAGTCTTGATTGATTTTTAAGACAGTGTGCAACATGGCAATCTCTATGTTCACCACCGTGACTTCACAAACAGCTTGCTCCTGTGACAGACAGGCAGACACAATCTCATGTAAATGCGAGCTGGCTTTAACAGCACAAGTCTGCACAACGAGATAATGTAGCTTTTATGCTTTTTTAAGACATAATACGCCAATAACCTGAAATGCCACTTATGGTTTCAGAGAAGAAAAATCTTTAAACTTTCAAAATTGAAATGGTTTTCTTGGAACACTGCAATCGTTTGCAGAGGAGCTAACTGCATCTTCTAATGTGTCATTCTCCCTCTATCAAATGAACAACCTCACATCACCCCTCCAACTCCCTCATGCAGAGACACATGCATTCACACACCCTGCAGCTGCAAACATCTCAACAAAGCTGCCCTTGCTGCAACAACTTTACTATCGCCAAGAATATCACGGAGCTCCCATGGGTGCAGGCCCGCTGCCAATCAATTTCCCACCAATAACAATGACCCCCCCGAGAAAAATACAAAACAGAAAACAGCTCATTAAGACCCGTTTCATGTCAGTGTTTCTCCATAACGAGCGGCCATTAGTGTTTCTCCCTGTCCACTGAGGCTGGCAGAGGAAGGGAACAGCACAGAGGTAGAGAGGGAGAGCTTAACTGTGATTGACACGGCGCCTCTGTATGCCGCTCGCTGATGGACATTTATGAATGGTGCCACAGCTAAGCCGTAGAATGTAGCACACGGACACATACTGATCTGATGTCGAACACCTCAGTTCAGCCTCACCTTTCACATGCCACACACGTTCAAACGAAAAGAACTTGCATTTCATGGGAGACCAAAGGTGTTTTTTTCATTTTACCTTTAACTGTTTTCAGAGAGATACTGAGTGGAACAGCCCATCATAGACAAATACAAGCATGCACACAGGCAGTGGGTTTATTTTACCCGCGGTTCTGTGCAGCAGGGGGCTCGCTGCACATCTACCTGTCAGCACTCCCCTGAGTGAGCCAGAGCGCTATGCACCGGGGGGTAAGGAGCTGCAGGAGCTACAGGGGCTGCGATCAGACCAGAGGAGTCATACCCTGCTACCTGTCTATCACAGCTGCAGGTGCCTCAGATCAATCACAGTGTACAGGCAGCCTGAGGGTACTGTTTGGTGGCCAACATAACAAATCAGGGAATCAGCTCACCGCATAGCCTGCTAATGCAGAATCAAGCTACGGAGCAATGCAGATTCAGTCAGTTAAGAGCAGTAAGTGACTGAACAGGCTAGGTGAGCATCTGCTGTTCCTACAGTATGACAACAAGGAAAATTATTGCAAGAAAATTCATGTTTTCAAATACTGACAAGACCATTTATTGTAAAAACAGAAAGGAATCAATGGAGTTGTTTCCTTAGTAAAAAAGAAAGAAATCTCTTTTTGTGTTTTATTTTTCCAGAAGAAATTTTAAGCATATGGCAGAGTTCTATCAAAATGAAAAACTGCAAATATAACATGTGATACTATATCATAAGAACAGCTAAAGCTGCACTGGCCCACATACACTATTGTTTAGATCAGACCCCCAATCATTATTCTTATGAAAAATACCTCAGGCAGGGTCTATTTAAAGGCCTCTGCAGGGTGAAATTATGACCCTCTGGTTAATAAAAAAAGCCCACAAGAAATGCTATAACTTCTAATTAATTCTGTTAAATGAAACCATACAGGGCGCCCTGCAACGTCTCTCGAATTTTGCATAAAAACCATGCTAGATTAGGTTATACTAATGCACGATTATTAAGATTCATTGCAGAAGGATCTGCACATTGAACTTGTTGTTTAAGAGACTGAGCAACTATGTGGCCAATTTCTGAACTGTACACACAGTGTCGCATGTAACTGGCGACATGTGAGGATCTCATGTAAATGATGTATATTCCCAAAGTCTCTTACGTGAAGTGAATCTGCATGAAACATAAAAACCAATGCTGAAATTGTTATTGTATTAGATGAGAGTATATGAGGTCAAAATTTTACAGTTTGTCCTTTATGCATGCAAACCTCACTGTGAGCTATTTAAAACTAATTTATGGTTAAAAACACTCATTGTATGCAAGTTAATTAGTCTAGCATGAATATGCCTTACAGCTCAACAATTCTTCTGTTGCTGGTGTCTCAGTCATGCTAATTATGTGGTGAGCTACGATTCATTCTCATTTCAGCTCATCATAGGAGCATGTAAATGTCACAGAGCAAGAAAAAATACAGGAAATAAAGGGAGAGAGTGAAAATAACTCAGCTTGTTTTTGCAGGTGTGCTGAATATTTGCATCTGTGCGTCGTTTCCAACAGTGAGCTGATTACCACTAAGAGCAGATTTTTCCAATCTCTCATTTCCTCGCCATTTTTCCTCAGCTAAATGACTTTGCAGCAGCTCAGTCCAGATCACTGGTCTTTATATCAACACTGTGGATTCAAACTGTGATTGACTGCACAATAAATACACACTGGAGAAACTGCTGAACACAGTACAGGAACTTTCCTCTTCTGTTCCGTACTAATTATAGATGTTTGAGCCTTATCTGTGGTATAAAAGTGGAGGAGGTTAATTAATAATTTTGATGGATTGACTCAGAGAAGTCTAATTTCACATTTGCCTTCTTGCAGTATTGAGGTCTCATTTAAATTACATATTTGTATTTCACTGAACATCAAATTTTGCTACATAATGAGTGTCATACAACCTTTTTTTCTCCGATGGGATTTTTTTTAAATGAAGACAGCTCTTGTTACCTTGACAAATTGCAGGACTTTGACACCTCAAACTAAGGTTTGCATGTTTCATCATGGTCATGTTTGGACCTTAAATCTTTAGTTAGGTTTGTGGCAACATGTTAAGAAAGTAAACTTGTCCTGTCCTTGAAAAGAACAGTAGCTAAGTGCTGTGTGGATGTGAAAATGACCAGTCTGATGATGCTTAAGTTGTTATACTGTTTGAAAAACAAAAGAAAAATGCCTCTGGCTCATCATTTATCAGTTGCGTTCACGTCAAGATGTTGTGACTTTGCAGAAAATTCCATTAAGAATGTCTCAACGTTATGTTGATAAAATACAAATCTAGACAGTAATATATTTCCCTTAAAACATTCTCGCTGTTGCAAATAAAGACTTATGTCTAGAAGACAAGGTTTGACCTGGAAAATGTATATATGGCTGTGACAAAACTAGTAATTATTCACAGTTTGAAAAACACCCCCCCAAAAATACATGTCTTAGATAATCAAAGCTGTAGGAGGACTACATTTATATAGATACAAGAAAAAGAGGACAAGAAACATTAAGCCAAAATTACATTTTTTAGTTAATGTTTTGACAATTTCTTTAACTGAATTGGAAGATTAAACTGAAGCAAAGGCAGCCACTCAGGCGTTTACCTTAACACAACACACAAACATTTGCTTATTATTAAGACGACCTGAGAGAGAAGACAACACATTGTTGTGTTTTGTAGCTGGGTTACCCCAGATACTAAAATAACCTGCTGTGCAAAACAGTTGGTTGATGTAGGCTCAAAGTTATTTCAAGGACCTCCCCAAAGAGAATAGTGCAAAATGGGAGAAAAGTCCTTCATGTTTCGCTCAGTAAGATAAACTAAATTACATTTATTTGGAAGACCTTGCAAGCAAACTGCAACTACTCTGCTGTTTTAAGTGTTGCAGATATTTTTTCTTTGTGGCAGTTTCCTGTAATTTTGTCTTCTTTTTTTTTCTCTGGGTTTAATCTGATGTGACATTGATCCTTCTCAATATGCATGTGCTATTAGCAACAGACAAATGATTTTAGAAATGAGGCGTTTCAAACAGAGAGGCTTTTCATTTGAATGACATCGAAACAAATTCTACACTTGCCAGACGCAAAGTGGGAATTGTTCTGAAAGGCACCTTCATAGTGGCACACATCAGCTTGGTTAATTGAAATATTGATGTCCCGGTCTTTACGAGAGGAGAGTTGGAGAGTCAAATGAGAGTGGGAGTGAGATGGAGGGAGAAAAAAAAAAGTATGGAGACTCGTGTGTTTTAGTTCCACCCACTGTGGAGACAAACAAGGAATGAAAGCGAGATCAAGAAGGAGGAAGAGAGTGTAATGATGTAGTTAATAGCTGCTGGTTGTGAACGCTTCGTGAAATTGCCACCAACAGTTTTTCCAACATCAAACAAACATCAGACCATTAATTTGTGAAAATCCTATTAAACCCACTGAGAGGCCCTTGACAACATACTGTTTCCTGCTCATTTTGCTTTCTTCATGCCTTTGAAATGTACACTTGAGTAACACTTAGTAGCATCAAACACTTGATTACCACCCAAGACTGATACCATTGCCACGGACATTCTAAAACTCCTGGGGAGAGAAAAATGATGCAAGAGAAAGAAACCCGGCCCTACCTTTAAGAGCTGGAGTTCTTTCTAACTTACTAGACATCTTTTTCAGCTACAGAATACCTGTCAGATAAATTGACAGATATAATGTAACTACACGGATCTGAATGATTTCTTTCTTGCTTCATATCCCCACATTTCACCAGTCTCAGCAAATGGACTAAAGAGGATTAAGTCAGTGTAAACAAGGATGAAGTCACTCCTTATTTTCTATTTTGCAGCATTTTCCCTTGGTGCTTTGCAACAAAAAATACCTCCCCCTAGCCCCCAAAACAGCTACAACTTGCTTTTTTACACTAAGATTTTAAAAAGAATTCATCAAATGAGACTATAATGCGTTAATTAGTGAGCTGTAGAAGTGCTGGTATGAGATTCTGTTTACCTGTGGACAGAGCCATGCTAGCTATTTGCTCCCTGGTCATTTCTTCATGCTACATACAGCCTGCCGTGTGCAGGATGAAAGTTTATACTGAGCATACAAATGATCTTCTCAGCTAACTTCTGACAGGAAAGTGAATAAACATAATTTTCGAAGAGCCAGACACTTTGAGAGGCAGAGGTGGTCAGGAGGAGGTCAGGGGCATTCAGAGAGGAGAGTAACTCATCACTTAGCAAATCACCATTACTGTCACATATTCTGTTGAGGACTGTCTCATTTAATGGAATAAATGAAAAAAAAAAGTATTATCTTTATTCCTTTGTTCATAAGGTCACAGTGGGCGTAAAAATAAAATGAAAGTCTGTGTTTTTGCAGTCATCATGCATTATTTTACAGCAGCTCAGACAGCGTGTGAAGCGGCTGACTGGCATGAGCTGCTTCATTCACACTTCTCCATCAGTGGCAGTTTTACACTCTGGCCTCCAACCTGACATTCACACTAATTACCCTGCTGATGCACTCATGCCAATGCTGTTTGTTGCTGCGGCCCCCTCCCCCTCTTCAACTGCCTTCTTAGATGTTATATTTTAGTTATTGTTGACTTTACAAAGATAAAATGTCTGTGTGTGTGTGCGTGTGTTTGTTTGTTGGGAGAGATTTTCCTTTGTTCCTCAGACTCCATGAATCCTTTCTTGAAGAGAAGAGCCCTCTCTGCTGTGTGGGTATATATTATAACAGTTTGCTGTAAATGAATTGAGTTGAATAGAAGCTGAGGAGTATGACAGCAGAGGAAAGAATTATTTTACAAATGTTGTTTAAATAATTGGTCTAAAGTAATGAAGTAGTCCTCTGACAGTGTTTGCTTTGAAAATCATGTAAGAGGATGATTAAAACTAAAGGTAATTTTGTTTATCTTTTTTCTAAAACTTTTACTTTTTTCACTTTGTGACAGCTCATCTGCTTCCAGCTGGCAGGCTGATGCTGCTTGCACATTGAAATCATGACGGGAAAAAGAGTCATTTTCTCTAAATGAAAAACATCGTCTTCTGAGTGCTTATGACAAACTGCAAGCAACGAGCCAACGAGATGCAGCAGCAAACTTGTTGTACCTCAGGCTACCTTGTGTAGTCTTCTCAAACATTTTGGAACAGTTACAACAGAAACTGAAAATAAATGTGCATAGAGAAAACTGTGGATGTAGCCACCATGGTAAAGTAAACTGATAATACCCAGTCATATGATACCCATTTTATGGGGAGGAAAATCGTGTATTATGCTTATGCAGCACTCTGGAAACCTTGTGTTTGTTTAAATCGTGCTATATAAATAAAATGGATCGGATTGGATTGGATAGAAAGAGTCAGGGAAACAGAGGAAATAGTAAAGCTGTCTGTTTCATTACCTTATATTCATGTAATGATATAGATATCTGCATGAGAAATAATCATATGAGAAAAAATGCCATAAATTGTTGTCTTGATTGGTTAATTTACCTGTCGTGGTCAGACAGAAGTGATCACTATCAGCAGGTTTCCACTGTACCTGCTTCCACTTCTCAACCAAATACATTTTCACTGCTTTTCACTCTTTATAGAAAGTAATGGCTTTCCTTTTTTTTCTATTTTCAAAGCTTCTACATGTAAATTTCCCTTGGAAGAAAAGGAAACAGCAACATGCAATTTTGCCATTTCACCTTATTTTGTCCACTGAGGCGATTCAAACTCGGGCCAATTTTGTAAAAAAATGTGAAATACTGCACAGAGTGAAAGAAAACAGCTCAGGTGTTGTAGGAAAGTGAGTTTAGTAAAAAAAAAAGAAGCGATTGCATTATTGATTTGTGGCTCCCATGAACATCTCTACACCTCTGATAGCAGAAAGCAAGGGCAAATCAGTGCGAGAGCATGATTTGCAGGATGGTTTGCTGACATGAAGACTACTGATCCCTTTTGTACTGCAATTTGTCATAACACTGTTGACAAGAGACTCCTCTGCACACACACACACACACACACACACACACACAAAAACAAGGAACGCCTGGGATCACAAAGTGTATATAATGAGGCATGCAC
>JAPZDY010000021.1:4440009-4465623 GCA_029783645.1 Ctenochaetus hawaiiensis
ACACACACACACACACACACACAAAAACAAGGAACGCCTGGGATCACAATGTGTATATAATGAGGCATGCACATACTGTTAATACACGCTGTGCACACACACTTAACCTGACAAACACACATAAACACACAAACAAATGGAAGAGAAAGACTGAACAGCCACCAGCTAAGTTAAATCCTGCTCCTCCTGACACCGTCGCTTTCTGTTGATGACATGCCTGCATGGGCTTCTTAAAATTATAATCACATACCGTAGCTGCACATAATGCATCACCGCATATTTGCATAAGCACACTGCATATCCACATTTGCAGTGCTCAATCATGAAAAATTGCTCACCCCATTTTTTGTTGAATAACACACTAACCATTTTTTTTTCAAGTCTTTTTAGTCATCTTTGCCATCACTTATAATAGTTTTTTGTAATGCCACCATTGGTAAGTATTGATACAAAGTATTTAGCAACACATTGACTAGGCCAAGTAGCAAGGAAGGTAACACAGACTGCAAAGAAAACTTAAGTTAAACCAAACACATAACAGTTAATTTGGAAAGAAACTCAAAGTGAATATGTCATTTTTTGGAAAACTGCATTAGGCAACAAGCTTGAACCAAAACAAGCTTTGCAAAATCTAATGTAATCTACAATAAACAGTTTGGATAACTCTTGAACAGATGGATAATAGATCTGAGTTTGTTTCAACCTTTAATATGTGTTTGTAGTCTGAAAGTTGCTGGTTAAAAATCACAAAGATTTTCTGGGGTAAAATAAATCCCTTCAGAGCTACAACCAGCAACTTCAAACTGTGGAGACCAAAAAGAGAGATAATAAACAATTTGTAAAGGTTTATTGAACTTTATTGTCAAGATATCAAGAACTGTCTTCTGTTGTTGTGCTTTGTGAAGGTTTCAAAAACGCTGTTAAAATTAGTTGTGAAAAGCCTTTGTTGGTAATATTTTGCTCTCAGTCTTGACAATGATCCACTTCACATAGAGTTTTGAATTTCCTAAATTTTGCCATTTACCATTTATGACACCAGTTTTTTAATTGGACAGAACACATTCTCACATATAATTGAGGGCAGAGCGCGACATTTTTCATCGATTCATGCCCCGTCAACAGTGTAAAATGATATTTCTGATGCATTCTGAGATAAAAATCTTATTGAACTTCAAGCTGAACTTTCAGGGACAAAACAATACCTACTGATATTGATATACAGACCATACCTGAAAGTTCAGGCCGTCTGAAATACCACAAAATAAAGATGAACACTCTTGCAGTTTCTCTGTCTCATAAAAGCTGCATCCATGGACCTCTGGCTCCGATAACTCCCCCATCACACACTTGTCAGATGCCATAAGCTCTGCGTTGGATGAAGTCCTCGTCACTGTGATTGCTGCTGGTGATCAGGGGGGAGGAGGCCGATCTGCTTCTGTCCCCGAGACACATTCACCCTCTATCGGGAGGACGACAGGCAACAACCGCTCAGGCATTCATGCATGAGGGAAAACTGTAGTTCGATGAAAACTGGATCTCAGGAGACGCTTCTGCTCTCTTTGGGTCTGTTCTGCCACATGTTTGCAAAAAAATCTTGACCATTGTTACATCCAAACACTAATACATTGATTACAGATAAGCAGAACCAGGATCGACAACCTCTAGCTTCAAATGCATTCCACAGCTTGTGCAAAAAGGTCAGATTTGATCTGGTTACAACTGTGAGGATGGAGAGAAGCAAGGCAGTGCTGGAATGTATTCTGACTTAAAGAGCACCAGCTAACAATGAATAAAGCCTGAGGTTAACTAACTTTATCCAATCACCAATGTATAAATGGTGTTTTTTACCAAAGCAGAACAGTTTATAGATTTTACAAAACAGTTTAACTTGGGTATCTTACCATTGTCAAACTGCTGCTATGTTTGTCATAACATGCCAAAAAACATCTCACAGTCCTGAAACTATTTTCCATCCTCTCATAGTGGTTAGTGTTCAAGTAGCACAGTGTTGTTATGAAAGAGCAGAACCTCTCAATGAGGTTTTCTCTGTCACTTATTCCGTGTACAAGTACACACTGTTGGACCCAGAGACCACAACCCATTCCCTTTCAACACAAACTATTTAAACAATCTTTCCAACGAGTCCTTCAAACCAAACGACAAAAAAAGGGTCATTTATCATTGCCTTTCAAGGTGTTTTATTGATCTGGCATCCTGCAACCGCAGAACAGAGCCTTTTTAAAACCATCACAAAAGGATTATTAAGGGAGTTTGCTTTGTTTTGGTAGGAACATTATTTGGGGAAGATTATAGTGATGGTTCAAGAACACAATGTTGACCTTTGGGGGAAAAAAAGGAAAGTTTTCATTCTTGCATTTTAAAGTCACAGCCTTTGCTGACCCAACGCTTCACCTCGACCTCTTTGGTAATAAGTTTTGTGGTGTTGTAGCAACATTTGGCCTTGCATCTGAAAGCAACGGTGAAAAATTTGCATCCAAGGATTTTTTTCTTTCGTGCCTCAATTACTCCCAATGTTTAAATAAGCAGTTTAATTTCTGTAAAAGCATTTTATGCAGGAAAGATAAAAAAAAAAGCTTAATTATCCCTTGTGACCCACTGGAGGCGTTTGTCTGTGTCTGTATCTATATTCAGCAAAGAACCAACCCTTCTCTTGTATTTTTTTTTTTATTTCCTTGTCATTTTGCTGTGTACAGGCTGTTTCTGGGCGTCAGCCTCTGAGCAGCAGTGTGTAGCCTCCAGCCAAAAAAACAGTGTTTGGTCGAAACTCTCTGTAAAAGTTGCGACCAGGTTACATCGGTGTCTCATCTTTTCTACTCTGCTCTCATGAGCTGCATGTCTATGTGTCTGTTTGACCAAGGACACATACAGCAGAGAGGCATTCCAACCTTCCTGCAGGGCTGCAGTGTTTGTTTGTGCTTTAGAATGCAACCACTGTGAAATAATCAGAAATAACATTTTTCTCTCATTCATTGCTTTGTTCTTGATAATTCAAACCCTCTGTAGACAGTTTACAGCTTGTTGAATCACGGATCCTCTTTCAGTCCTCTTGAACATGGGAAGAAAGGCAAAACTGAGTGTTATGACAAAAATCTTGCATCAAGCCTTAACTGTCTCTTTAATGTTTAGTAAATAGTTACAGAAGAGAACAACAGAAATGTCACGTGAACAAACAAGGGTTTCGTATAAACGTACTGGATATCTTTTGTTTCTCCAAAAATATCATTAGGTTATCATTAGATCATCGGGTTTTTTTTTTAATTATTTTGACTTTAGTTAATTCAGCATTGTTTACATAATTGTTTACAGAGTTGTTTACTGAGGTACCATGATCACCATCAGACATGCAAAAAGTGTATCTATGACGTCACTCTGAACATTTTTCACAATATATCTGTCTGTATTCTTCAATTAATCAACGACAGATTAAACCCCTACACTTCATATTCTACTTTAACAGAGCTGAACACTGTGCAGTTCTTGCACTCTTACACATGAAATCATTATTTCCTGTTTTCCTAGAATGTTATCAGTGACACAGTTTACTGTATTGTGTTTTACTACAGTGCATTGTGTTATGATCTCTCTCCGTGCTCTTTTTCGTTTTTCTTTTCATCATTGCTTCATACTGTATTGTGCATTCAGTTGCGTACGCATTCATTCGATCCCATTTTATAATCTCTTTTGCATGTGCTGTCACATCTGAAGCATCCGAAACACAATGGCAGAAATATAGAAAAGAGATAAGGTGCCAAAAGAATCTACTTCATCCAAATCTAAATTAAATGATTACACAGTGCAGCAGAGGCATTGTAACGTCATCCCTCTGCATTCGGCTCCCTCCACAAACATGTTTGCATATAATTGAAACACTAATCACTATGTAATTGCAAGAGACAACTCCTTACATCAAATGAAGTCAGTGTAAAAGCCTGGAGGCTGACAGGAGAAGAGAGAGGAGAGAGCACAGGAGATGAGGCGTGATATAAAAGTTATGGTCCATGAAGAAGAAGAAAGGAGGAGCTGACATTTTGACTAATATGCTACTGTCTGTGGATCTGGCTCGGCAACACACAAGAAATCGTGGAGCACGAGCTTCTCACACTCGCAGAAGTGATTTCACAACACCACAAGCCTCCATGTTAATAAATGAAACATGCTTTTCTTCATTTATCACCTGCCTCTATCTCTTATGCGTTCGTTAACTGCAGCGACTGTGCAAAAATATTTCTAATTGAACACAAACTATTCATACGCAAGAGGATTCAAAAGAAAAACAAAGGAGAATCTCAGGTCCTGTGTTGCTTTCTGTTCGACATGCAACCAGCTAACTGCTTTCAGTATAAAATCAAAGCCACAACACTGTTAAGAGATTTGTGACCCTTGGCAGGTGAAGAGAGAGAGAGAATCAAAGACTGAATGGGTGTTTTCAAACTGCTAATTTGTCTGACAGAACAATCACACTGGAAGTAATACTGTTCAGTGTCACTTTGCCTGTTTTTCGCTGCTTTTGAATCTGCTGAATCCATTAATTTATCACCGCCATTACCGCATGTGATCAGACCTTGAGCTCAGAAAAACCTTTCACTCAGAGGGTTTGCTATTTAACAATCGTTCAGCATTGCACCATTGTTATTCTGCAGGCTTTTAAGGCTTTTAAGTGAAAAAAAATAAACACCTTATAACTTCTGCTCTGACTATTAGTCAAAGGTTAAAAAATAAGCAGCAAAATTTTTGAAATCTGAAATGTCTAAAGGCTTTTTCCGGTGTAGTTACCAGCCAGCAGGGGGAGTTAAACCTCTGGTTCCTCTCTTTACTCAAACTCCTGCAGTCTCCCCCATCATCCCAACTCCCTCTCCCTTGCCCCCTGACGGGAAAGGCCAACTGAGCTCTGGAGAATATTTATGAGCAAGGGAGCGCAATTGGTTTGAGATCATTCGACAAGGGGAGGGAGGGAGAGAGAAAGAGGGGACAGCGAGGGGGAGGGAGAGAAAAGGGAGTAAAAGTGAGATGCACATGGAGTCACAGGCAGAGACAGAGAATGGATTTTTATCTTTTTATTTGAGCTTCCTATAACTCAGTGCTTACTTAAAATGTAATTTTCACTGCATTCCTTAGACTCTTTCTCTTAGTGCCTACATGCTTCAGGTTTGTCAGTGCTTTTCTAGAATTACAGGGACCAAAAATCTGGGTAAGCATTAAAATAAACTGTCCAAACTGAGGAAATCTGGCTACTCCGTGTTTGGGTTTTTAGTTTTGGATTCCAGCACATTCCGACAAGATTCAAGAGGCAATAACACGGGTTTTACTGGCTCATAAAGGCTCGTAATGTGTCTGCAAGAAGCAGAGCAGTGTTATTGATCAATACCAATGACTCAAAGATTACTTTTGCCTGGCTCTCAAAATTCATGAGTTTGTTTTAGAAACCTAGAAATAAATAAATAAAATAATAGTCTGCAGCTCATTGCATTTTGAAGGCACTTCTGATCTTTCAGCTAACTGGCATCGTAAACTGCTCAGCGATGGATGACAGTGCTCTGGGTACGAGATATTTTAAGCCTAAAAAGACTTGTTTTTTGAAACAAGGGAGGCAAATGACAGTGTAGGGATGTTTTTTTCCACTTTTTACCATGGTGAATTCTACTTTCTCACTGAATTTTTTTGCTCTAATTAGTCAGCTTGCTTTGATTCTTCAGAGGGAATTGAAAAGGTCACTGGAGCTCAAGAGGAAAGGCGGGTTATGGATTGTGAAGTTTGTATTTCTGGATATTTGCTGATAGAGGTCAAAAGAAGTCATGCTGTAGGTTACAGAGTGCACAGAAAGAAAATCTAGCACGTAATGGCATCGGCAAAAAGTGTTCACACACTGTCTGTGTGAGTTTTGGTAATGTAACATTTGGAATCTTGTGCATGTAAATAACTGTCAGATTTCCATACCAGACTGGTGTAGGAAGGCAAATAAGAAGAAGGATGACAGGGAGGTGAGACACATCCTGAGAGACAGAAAGAAGAGGCCAACAGAGAGACAACGAGGGAGGAAGTGATGGATGTGAGGAATCCAACAGCGCTACATTCTCTGTCTTTGCCTGGCATTGTCACCCCTGTCAGCTGCTAAATGCCAGTGTCAGTCAAACCTCTGTTCAGCTGGCATCAGCCCCCTCAACTGCAGGGCTGTGGACGGCATCGCTCTCATCAACGAGCATTAAAACACTTATCTGACACAATACACAGCCGCAGAGGCGCACACACTCAAGTACGCACACCCAATCACGGTCAGTTATACAGTTCCCTGTGAAGTCGCCTATTGTTGCTGCTGTCGTTGGGAAAACATTACGTCAACTTTTCATAATATTAGAAAATCAGAACTGTAAAATATGCTAAAATATGCATTTTGAAAATTTTTTGAAAATCTTTCACTGGAGAAATTTCTTAACCTCTCGAAGACCCCGATGCTCTTGAGTCTAAACAGGAAAGTACACCAAAACCCACCTACTCTGGCATTTTGTGAAATAATCATGTAGGTTAAGGTAAAGAAGACACATAATAAAGACACATCCATCACACAAACACACTCACATGGACACACAAGATTTTACCACTACAGTTATACACTGTGTGTGGGTCACGTCACTGTAAACAGACACTGAACCAACTGCCTGAAACAATTTTAAAAACCTGGGTTTCAGTACTGAATTTAAAATGGTTCAGAGGCGTTTCTGTCTTGAAGAGAATAAAACTCAGAGGAAAATGCGAGCACAAACACACTTAACCTTGCATATACACACTGGGTGCAGTGGAAGTGTACAGCTGTTACACTGTGGTTTACTTGTGCCATAGCCTAAATAATTCATTTTATAGGACTAGTCAACTTTTGTGAGGGAGATTCAAGATTCAAACGCTACTTTGAAAAGGCATTTAACATACATGTAATTTACAATTTAATGCTGTAAAACAGATTGTCGTAAAAGTAGAAAACTGCATATCATCCTATTAATTCATATGTGGAAGTTTGTATCTTGCAATTCCCCCTTTTCTTCTCTCTAATTTTGCTGTTTTGGCTCAAAAAAAGTGAAAAAAATGCCCTCATGTAGCAAGCTTTTCAAACAATACCCTGCTGCTTCCAAGCACACACCCACTATTCTTCACACCACACACTTCTGAAGTCATCCTGTCTACCCACTGTCACACATCAACTGGCTCAGTCAGATATCTGTTACGTCCTGCTGCTTTGCTCAAACCCTCCTGCGGTATCTCCACTTTGAGTTTCCACTGATATGCAGCAATCTGACGGTTTGTATCGTACTCAAACCATATGTCTCTGCTGCCCACAAAAAAAGGGAATCAGGCAGTCGCACCCAAAGAAGCTTGCATCCTTACAGAATTCATGCAGAGCCTCCATTTGTATGCAAAACTCCACTAAGTAATCGTCTCAAAGCTTCATCCCACAGTTTGCCACCTACTAAATCTGCATCTTTCATAGTCAAAAGAAAAGAATTATGTGATCTTTTTGCCTATACTTTTCAAAAGATTGTGCAAAAATACTTCTTTTTCTCCCAGCAAAGCCACAAAGATCAGAGTCTAAATTATGTCAGGCTTTACATAATTGCCCAGTAATCCCTGCATACAGTCCATTCTGGTTAGAGGTTTAACAAACAACCTTCCTCTCAGGCATCTCGGCTTTGCAGACCATGCAAACAGACAGTGATCTCTGAGCCTGCAGCCCACCGTCTCTCACCTGTAAATCTTGTACTTGGTGGTGAATCCTTGCTGGTAGCGCTCTGTGAAATCAACAAACTCCTGCGAGTGGTGAAAAGGACCCTTGTCCGACAGGAGCCAGCCCAGGGGCCCGGTGGAGCCGCTGAAGCCAGCCCCAGCAGGGTCCGCTGCCCAGGCCCCTACTGACACCCAGCTCTGGAGCAGGCTTAGTGTTAACCACTTCCATAGAAACATGAGGGCCGTCAGTCTAATGGAGATGCACGGGCCACTCATGCTGCTTCCCCCGGCCCCGGTGACTCTTCATTCTCCCAGCACTTTGGATGAGTCCTGCAGGGAGGAGGAACAAGAGGGAGAGGAGTTGAAGCAGGGCAGACACAAAGAACAACACGACTGTAATTTTGGCTTGGCTAAGAGGAATAAAGATCACCTAAGAGAGCTGCATTTCATTGTCCAGCATTGCTAGGTCAGAATTAAAGGCAGAGAGCCACTTGTTTAGAGGTAAGAATATCTACAGTGAATTTGATGGAGATGAATAAGCACACAATATTTTAAAATAATGTCTTTTTAAATTTAATTTGGCTGTTAGGAGCTCTACTCTTAAAAATATTTATTTTTGGCAGCTTTTTACCTGATTCTGCAAGTACTTTGTTCCGCGACTGGTCGGAATGAGTCTCCGCAAAATCCCCTGATAGGACCGTGAAGTTGGGCTCGGCTCGGCGCATAGACAGGGCGGCATTGGAAAAGGACTTTGGGGAGGATAATCGCCACAAATGCGAACAGACGCGCAATTAGGGGCAGCGCAACTTGAGCGAAACAGAAGATGACATCCAACCTCCTCAGCGCGCGCTCCTCTCTTCTTTTTTTTTCACAGGGGCATATTTCCAGCGGAGAGCCTCAGACGATGCACAGTAGGTACTGTAGGTCCAATCCAATGGAATGAGTCGCGGCGAACACGATGCCTCAGGAGCGCACAGGGTCAAACCTTCCAGGTAGACTTATTATATTAACACACTGCAATGTTTTGGATTCGTTATGCACAGAAACCAAATGACCACCCGCGTGTGTGATGCGTCGCTGGCTGCCGTCCTTTAACTCATCTCTGCTCTTTGCTGGACAGACGCGCTCGGGGCGCATGCAGGGCGCGCGGAAAGCTGCTGATGTTGCTGAGGGTGCCTGGACTCCCAGCACACGGAATGTGTGAATGACATTCGTGGCGCTTTCTCCCTCCCCCGAACCATACCGCTGCAATTTAATTTATTCCAGCAGCGAGCACACTCCCGGTTGGCTGAGACGTAAGTGGAGGAAGTGAGAGTAGGAGGTGTTCAGAGGGGTGGGTGAGAGTGCAGGTTGGTTGAGGCACGGTCAGAGGATACTGATGTGCTGGAGTCAGATGCCTCATATAGAAAAAACAAACGAAAAAAAACAGTTGTGCAGATTTTAATCAGGATGAAGAAAAAAATGGAATCAGTAGAAAATTGGGACAAAAGGAGCATTTCAACTTCAATAAGTTGTCTCAAATTTACAGTTGGACTTTACTATCAGAAGTTATTCTGACAATAGATAAAAACAATTTGACAAACAAGGCAAAGAACAATACTCATCACTAAGAAAATTAAACTTGGAATGCAAGAGATTATAAAACAGAACCAGTCATCAGGATGGAATTAGAAACAATAAATATTATTCCAGGAAAGTGGATTATCATAATGATTATTATCTAAGTGCAAATTAATCCAAAAAAAAGTTTAATTATTTGAATGATGACTTTAATGATTGTGGTGGTGATGATGATGATGATGATGACGACCATGAGGGGGAGGAGAGGGTGTACTCAGCCCCCCTGCAGTTACTCTCGTTATCTTCTGTGCCCTCTTCCTCCCTCTCCTTTCTTCCTGCAGAATAATCATCACTTTTACCATCAGCAAACTTAATTAGATCTGCTCTATTCCCTCTCTATCCGCGCGCTTGTGCGTCGGACACACCGAGCGTGGAACAGAGAGGCAGGCAGCGGGCGAACGGAGGGAGGGATGTGTGCTGCCTTTCAGCTTTTTCTGTAGACGTTCAAAGGGAGGTTTTACACAGGGATTGGATTAGAGAAATGAACACCATTGAGTCGTGAGATTCACTGGTTCCCAATCTCAAAGAGAAGCTGAAATCCCGTGGCACAGCGTCTTGCTGATTCCAAAGTGAAAAAATGAGTTGATTTGTCACGGTTTCATCATCATGTCTTGGGATTGGGTGGCTTTTCTTCTGACCCTGCCTTGCAGCATAATGACTTGTGAAGGACGACTAGAAACTAGGAACATACTTTCTTTGAAAAGTAGTGTTTTTTGGGATAAGGATTTTTCTACTTGCTTGTTGTCAGAAGGAACAGGTAAACCTTTTTTTGTTAAGTTTTCAATAAAATATGTTTTTTATTGTAAAGAGCACCATGGCTCATTACTTTCATGGATTCACAGAGCATTTTATTCAGCTCTCAGAATACTACTTTCAGATTTCAGAGCCCCAAAACTCATACAAGCAGAGTGCAAGCAAGTCCCTGCTGCTCATATTTAGCTTTCCAAATAAATCATTCATCAGCTTGTGTGTGTAAGAGTGGATATGTTTATATGTGCACTGTTTTGTGCACAGAACCAAGTGTCCTTGTTTATTTCTTTTTAGGAGAGAAGAGCAAGGCGATGGAATTGATCGCCAATTGATGGAACAAGAGCTTGTCAATGCGAGAACAGATGTAAACCAACATAGCACAACCAAAAAAAAAAAAAAAAATCAAAGAGCATGTCACAGCAAAGGGCTCATTAAAGGTGCAGGGAAATGTGTAGACCACAATGACTGAGCAGCGACCTACAAGAAGGAGTCATCTCTGATGCCATAGTAACCGAAGATTGCAAAAACATAACCCTGGCAACTGTATTCAGTCAGATGTCATTTTGCAGAGATTTTAAAATTTGTAAACTTTGAAGAAAAAGAATTCTGTAGAATAACTGATGCAACAATGCTAGCAACATTCAATTTAGATTCAATTTTGGATACGACTTTAAAATCAATTTTACCATCTTGCTCCTGTTCATGCTTTTTCCTATCTTGTTTCTACACGAGGTTATAATTGGATTCAGTTTTTTGCCATGACTAGTAAAATGCACCAACTTAAAACCGCAATACGTGATTCATTTAGTCATTCGGAGGCAGCGGAAACAAGCTGTGAACACAACACTGATATGTCTTCACCAATTTTGTTGTCATTGCAAAAAGTTGCTTATTTGGTCCTTCATCCATATAATTTTAATGAACGAAGTCTAAAATCCACTCTTGGACTATTTTTTATGTCTCTACCAACTCCTGACAGAAATATTTAGCCTCTAAATGCTCCACTTTGTTCATTAACTTGTCCCTTCTGCGTCCGTTTGCTATTTGTTTCTGAGCAGTAGGTTTACAGGAGGTTATTAGCTTCTCTACTGACAACACCTGCCCGCTGTGGCCAGGGGGCGGATAGCCAGAAGAGTGCATTGAAACAATAAAGTTGAGGGTTGGACAATTAAACCATGAGCTGAACCTCACTATAAAGCTCTGCTGAGAAGAGATGCAGGATTGAGTGAGATCTCCTCTCTGTCTTTTTATATGGACGGCCGCTCTCACATTGTCAAGGCGTCTGTTGGAAAAATTAATCTTAAAGCTTTCTTAGGCCGAAATTTTATGCACAAACACACACAGAATTACTTAACATCAACCAAGCTTTTATTGTTATTTAGTTTATGTTTTGTGTTTTTGTTTTAAAGCCTGTAACTTAATTATTTCAAATCAGTCTATGCCCTGTCTTAACAAAGACGGGTGTTCATGGTGACCGGAGATAAAGAGTAAAAATCAGACATAGATTCTCCAGTTGACTAGGAACTGAACTCCAAATTAATGCAGCTTATGGATAATCACATAGGCAACTGCTTGCTAGAGACATAAGATATTTCTTAAGTTTTATTATGTCAGTGTTGTGCCTACAGCTTCTTGCACTGCCCCCAAGTGGCCAATAAATGCTGGTTTAAGTGGAATTTTAATACTGTATTATTTGTTTTCCATTTCAAAGGGAAATACTTTAGTAATCATTTATTCCACTTCATGTTATGTTACTAATACCTGTCAAATTATAGTTTTATGTACTATAATTATAAGCAGCATTTAGAATTTCATAAATTGTACTAGATCAACCAATCCAAAAATGGAATAGTAGATTGTAGATATTTGCTTCACCATGAACAGCTACATCTCAAGTGACTTATTTAAGCTCAGTATAACTGTATTTTTGCATGCAGGACTCCATATTATAAGAGGCTACTTTATTATGTGTGGTAATGCCTCTTAGATTAGCAAAGGATGTGAATATTTATTCAACCATGCAAAGTGTACACATTCCAATACAATGTGACATACAATAAAACCTTCGTCTCACCTTCACCATCTAACCTCATCATCAAAGGCTCACAGGTAGCAAACCAATTACGTCTTTTGCTGCTGTATAACTTACCCCGGCATGCATTAGGGCAGCAAGCTAGAAAGTGACATGAGCAGGTGATTAGTCTATCAGAGGGCGAACACAGAGGCAGAGACATTACCATTTACATTTAAACATGCCGAGATTTCCGATTTTCCTCTCCACCTGATTGAATTTCCTTAAGAAGAAGCCAGAACAATGACACAGAGTCTAACTCCTGCTCTTCTTATTGTTAAGCAAAGCTGTGCACCACTTAGCCACCATGCTGTCCAGCAATCATCAGGCACAGCAAAATAATAACAACCTGCAAATGGTCTTCTGTCGACAAACAGCTGGTGCACAGACCTCGGGTTGAGGTCTCGTCTCTGCGTGAGTGTGTGTAACCTGAGTGGTGGAGAACCGAGAACCGAGGCAGTTGCATTTACTCAGCACTGAGACAGATAGTCATTAGGGGAGGTAAACATTCACTTAAGCTTGAGCGTGCTCATTGATGCCACTCAAGGGTCTTTGTGAGGAGTGATCAGGGAACAGAGTGAAGCTGAGGTTTTAATTAGCCTGAAAACCTGACAGCCTTTGTCGGTGCATTGTCACAGCTTTACTTTCTTTCCCCTCACGAGGTATGGGACCAGAACGATCCAGTGTTTGCCTGACACCTCCCGATGCAAGATAAAATACAAGTCTCATCGTGCTTTTGCAAATGTGTTAATGCTTAAAAAATAAATCATCAAAGTTATCTCCGCCCATGAGCACTGATGGATAAGACAATGCATCTTCTTTGTTAGAATAAGCAGCATAAGTGGCACAGGACGCCATTTAACTGTCTCCATATCTCTGTAAATTATAAATTGCTACCAGTCAATTATGAAAGGAGAATTGTCCTCACTTAATGTTGTCCACAGTACATATCTCAGCGGGGTCAGAGGCATACATAATGTGGTAATTAAAAGAGCCAATAGCCTGACAACTCTTTAATCAGAACCTGCATTACTTATTGCTCATTTGGGTCACCAAACTCGCCATTAATCAACTTAAGAAAATGCTGAGCCTCTTGTCTGATCCTCTGGCTGAATCATCGTTGCCCTTTTTTTTTTCTCTGTAGTTATTGCAGGACAATTTAAGTTTTTTGTTTGAGTACTATAATACTCAGAGTCTAATTAACTGTCTGGTTCATTGTGAGGTCTTGTGTTGTTCCCAGGCTGTTTGAGATACATCATTGTATTGTTCACACTGAGGAGAGTCGATAAGAGATAGATCACTGCAGCAAGGCTGTTTCAAGGCTTAACAGTAGATGTTGGTCATAACATCAGTGCATTATCTTTACAGTGTTATTCACACTCTTTTCTTTTCTTAAATAGTGATTCTTCTATATACTTCAGGAATTTGATTTTGACCTTTTAATTTATCTATCTGGATAGACAGATCAATAAAGATGTGTATATTTTTTGTTCTCCAACAGTTTTTTTTTTTTTATTCCTGTCTATATAAACAGGAAACAGGTTAATGCACATGTGTTGTCTCCGATAGTTCATTATTTGTCAGACCTGATATGTGTGAAAATTCTATGGATTAGTTGTGAAGAGTGAGAGCGCATTCTGCTGAATGGGAAGAAATAAGCAACACATATCTGCAGATTCCATCCTCACCTGCCATCAGCTTAGAGAGAAAACAGATGCTAGAGGAGAGCCTGTAAACCCATTGTGCAATATATAAATATATGTGAAAGTAGCTCTATTCACACTATAGCTAGAAGCCGTTTTTAATGAGAAACATATATACGCACCTACATGTGAACCAATTTTATATCATTTCTGTTGCAAAATTGTAGCAATCAGGCCATTAAACATTTGGTGAATTTATGGTCTTGCTTCACATTGTATAATTAGTTGTCAACTCTGTCTCCCACAAAATGTGAAATATTTTCTTGGAGAAAATGTTCTTGCCATCTGGATAATGTCCTTTTTTTATTACTGATTTTTTGATTTGATGACTAGTCACACAGAGGAGGTCAGGGTGGTATAATTGTACTCACACCTCTCCTATCAAAGTTTTGTTTATTAAATAATCTCTCTCTCTCTCTTCTTTCTCGCTCTCTCTTTCATATTTTTTTATCTCTATTCATATGCATGTACACTTGCCATTGCTCCTTCATGAAAACAGAGAGAGTATGTTTGAACTGAGAGAGAGAGAAATAATACAATGTGTCTGTCAATTCACAATAGGAGAAGCTCATATCTCCTCACAGCCTCCTGATGCTCAGCCTCTGCCTGTTGTTGCCTCTCTTACTGAGTGATTCTGATACTCAAATAAGCAGTCAAGAACGCATTTATAGCCAATGTGTTTGTGTCTGCTTGTGCATTTGCTAGGGCATGCATCATGCATGTGTGTTAGTGATATGATAGGAGCCTGTGTGGAGTCATACCCTGCTGTCAGGGCTGGTAGGGGTTTTCATCAGGGAGTAGAGCTTATTTGGAGGCCAAACTGCTCTATACACATGTGGCCACTCCAGTTGAAAAAACTATTGACTACACAAACTGGAATTTATACTGTGTTGCATAGTAAAGAGTAAACATTATCTCATTTGAGTGGGAAAACATTTTGCTAACAAGCAGATGGCAAACTCCAGCATGCCTGGCTTTCAAGATGTGGTGCTTATAGCAATTATACTATTTTCTTTTTTACTTGTCAGTGACTCTGGGTGTGATAGTGAGCCAGGTATTGGAATTTTCGAAGAGGCTGTTAAAAGGATGTTTCCTCACACAGTAACAATGTGCATAAAGACAGAATTAGGAGCTGAGAATACAGAGATTTTGGTGCTGCTCCATGCAAACTATAATCTTATCATCAGATAATTCATACATAGATTAAAAAAACAAAAAGTCTCACCTTATACAATTAAGCCCTTTTTTAGATAGAACGCAGTGTTTTCCATGTGCGTCACTGGGTACAGTGCAGAATGCTGCGCCCAAGTCAAATCTGGTTGAACTTTTGGTGGCGCGCAAGGACGACCCTTGTGCTGTACCTTGCACATGCACAATGAACGGGCAGGGGTGCGTACACTTTGTCCTATCTGAGAAGGGTTTAAGTCAGCAAAAAGTCATCTTTCATTAAACCTCTGTGAGGTTAAGTATGTCTCTGATGAGAAATGCTGCTTCACAAGATGACCAAAAGTCTGATGTTCCTCCTTTACAGAATCTTTATCTTGCCTTGGACTAGCCAGAGCATCATGTAGCGATTGAGTCATTAGGCTGTCTTACGCAGTCTATTCTTTTGTTCATTCTTTAAATCAAATTGTTGTATTTGATTTGTAAAGTATAAGATGCATGCATGCCGTTAAAAATGAAGAAAGAAATGATGTGGAATGAAGCAAGATGAAGGGTGAATATCGATGTTTTCCATGTTGGAGACAGCTCTTGGCTGAGAAAAACATAAAGTCTGATGCTGAATCGTCTCGTTTCTTTTGGATTGGTAAGTAACAACTATCGTTGGCAGTTTAGTGAAACATATCTTCAGTGTAAATAATGAGAATGTAAACTGTAATATTAAGGGATAAATTGTTGTGTCTGTAGTTACTGACTGTGTTGCTAAAACAGTGCTTAGCTCTAATGTAGCGTTAAACGGCAAAGGCACACTAATGCCACTTATGAGGATGGCAACGCAGTGTTGGCAGTATTATAAGAACTGACTCTGAGTTTCCTTATTCCTTGAATTTAGCGCACTCTTGGTCTGCTGTGTGTTTTGAACACATACACTGTTATTTATCAATGACTGTAACTTATGGTTGTATGAACCTGTTGACCGATAGCTGAAAAACTGTCTCAGTCCACTGTGGTCTTGCAGCTTTGCATTACTGTTATGAAATGAGACAAGATTCAAAGCTTGGAAACTTCATTTAACTTCCCTATTTTTGATAAAAAATAATAAATTTACTACAGTTGTGTTGCAGAGTAAAATAACTGTGTATACTGCCCCCCATATCGCTGGAACAGTACTGGGACTTTTACAAATGGCACCTTTAACAGCAAGTGCTAATGATAAAGGAGTTTTTCACATGTCAAGACAAATTTTTGTCACTACAGTCAGACCTAAAAAGTCAAGGTAACCCTTAATGAATGAACTGATTCATGTCATCTGATTATTCACTCCCTCACAAGTGTTAAACACATGTTTATTGGCTGAATGGCTGGCTGAAAGGCCCCTTTAATGTAGTGTTTATACATAAAGAAAAAAGACGGATACAAATGGTCTGACTAACACAAAAGCTCACTTTTTTTCAGCTTAGTGACTGGTTTAATTTTTATCCTGCCTGGCTGAATGCAGTTAAGGGTCTCATAAAACACAGTGAGAAAGCTTATCAAGCCAAGCAGATTGCTTTGCTGGCACTATCCATTGTAAAAACCTTGTTTGCGTTATGTTTTCCTCTCCCTTCTGTTTTTACTTTTTCACAGTTATTCACCCTTGATGCTGGTCTGCACTTGCGGGGGGCGGGGGGGCAAGGACAATTCTTTCCCTCTCAGAAAAAAAAAGCAAATAATTCACCAGTGATGGAGTGACTTTTTCTAGAGGAAAAAATAGAATTAAATAAATAAATTTAAAAAAACACTGTTAGTAGGTCATTGTCTGGGTTTATAGAGAACACAGGTCAGGGATAGAAAGAGCCCGGGCTCCTCCTGTGGCGGTTGGCTGCTGATGAATGACCTGAGCCAACAGCCTCCAGTCTTGTGCAGTGTCCAGCAAAAATACCCAAGAGCTGTGCTCCAGTCCTCTCCATGTGGAGCACATAATGTATACAACCCTGACTGGACCTGAGTATATCTCCCATCAGAATACACAAAAGGCCAAAACAACTTAGTACAATCAGTGTGTTTTGTACTCTGTGACAGTCAACACTGTATTCCCAGTGTTTCTTTTAAAAGGTTATACACCCTGCAATGACATATTGTCAGTGTCGCCTTTTCCTCAGACTCATGTCAGAGTGGACACTGAGTATGGTTGTGTTATTATGATGAATGTCCCCAAAAAAGGACGAAAAAAGCATAAAATTACTCTGACGGCACAAAGTGCTTTCAAGTTAAACAACTGAGCTTTGGTTGTTTTTAGTTCAATACTTATTTAATCCCAATGTGAAAAAAAGATGAAATAAAGCAGATCACTTTATCCTCCGATGCTTGTGTTGTCAGTCCAAAACTTAAAGTGATTTGATTGAAACAACCAATGTTCACATTTGTGGGACTGGAACTATATTTCTTTTGCTTCTTAAACTTATGTTTCTTGTTGTAGCCTCTCTAAGCTTAGTCTTTTGCTTTTACAGCCCACAACCTCTTTGATGTTTTCTTTTCAGTCTCACAGCTCTCATCATGCTCATTTCCAGCTGCAGCAGGCAGTTGTTTTAAGTGAAATAACTGCCTGGAACTGAATTGCAGACATAACTAGCTGCTGAACAAAGTGGGAATAGAGCAGCTACAGACTGAGATATGAATGAACATCAGAGTTCAGTGGCGATAGAAAAAAAAGACTAGTGAATACTTATGTTGCTCTGTATTAGCTAAACTTGAAAATAAACAAATGTTTTTTTTTAACCCGCATGCCATTACAACCTAATAAGCTGAATGTCATGGTTGTATTTACACTTTAGTCCTCTTCACTGCTGCCTCAAAAGGGTTGAATGAGTAAATGAATTAATGCAATTTAAATGTTGCTCTTAATTCATTCTTCTCAGTGTAGCTTTAAAAGCTTTAAAAGGGTTTTAGCTTTAACTTTATATTTTAATTTCACATTAAAATGTCTAAAAGCTATCAGACATAGGTTATGTATTTTTTTTGAATTATGTATTTATATTATCTCAAACAATACTTAAACCAAGAGAAATCTGCAGCAATATGGTAATGAAGTCATATCCCCTCTGACTTCTGGGGGAAACACAGGAACACCTGATGATGCACCACATGATAGATTATCATTGTTTGTTCACTATTGGCAGCACATTCTGCCGTGCTGCCAATAGCTTAAGCTGTCCCTGTCTTTTGCAAAAAATGTAGATGAACCAATAAACCCAAGAAGCTTATAAGTCAAGAAAAAAGTAAAATAAGGACAATTATTTTAGTTTATAACATATTTATAACTATTTAGGGGTCTCTGAAACACTTTCAGAGGCACTGATGTCTAACCATGATGAAACACTACTACTGTATGTCATCAGACTCTATCTTTTGGAATTTTTTTTTTTACTACAGAGACCTCTAGTAGCAAAAACACAAAGATTTGTTCTTTTAAAATTTAAAATTTTGGGCTTGAATAGAGGGCTTAAGGACAGCAGCATTTCTTCCACATGCAGCAGGGCCTTGAGAGCATCGTGAGAGGGGAAAAAGTAGGAGATAATGAGGTAAATATTGAACTTTTGAGCACTTCAATTGTGCTGCAATAATTTTATGGTCACTGTTTGCTCACATTAGTTCTGAAATGACCTTGTTATGGATCACTACTTTTTTTTTGAAGGAGATGCTGCACCAGCTAACGCATTATGTTATATTATAATAAAAGGTGCAAAATTCATCTGTGTGGAGATGAAGATTTTCATTTTTTGGTTAACTATTAACTGTCCTTGATTACATTAAATTTAACCTTCTCCTCTCCTCTCACACTAATTTCCCAGATAAATGAAATAATAATTTTTAAAATTCCTCAGACTATTACTTTAACAAATTGTGGATATTGCTCAGTCACTTGCTGCAGGCTATATTTGAGATAATACGCTGAGGTTGGAAATGTATCAGAATCTTAATAGAAAGAAGACATCGTCCTATTGGGTTCTTTTCCTGTGGTGCTGCATCTTACAGCTGTGCGAATATTGTAAAAAATATCACGTCTTTTTTCCTGCTCCAACTTTCCTCATAAAATGTTCATCATATATAGCTGTTTCTATTTTGCTGCTTCTACATTTGTATTTCCATTTAGAGAGGGAGAAATTCCTCTGCGAGTGATATTTAAATTGATTCTGATTGTGCTTCTTATATGGAATGACATAATATCATCATTTTATCAGAGACCATATGTCCTAGCAATACAGAAATTACACAGCAGTGAGATTTAAACAGCAGACAACAGACTGCAGGAAGATTTAATGGAATGACTGCAGATGGACTAATGCTTAGAGCTAAATGCAGCACTGAGACAGACTGAACTGGTTAAATATAGTATATTCAGCGTGTGTGTGGCAGTTTTATGACAGACTGTGTGTGCGTGTGTTTGGCTGTGAGGCATGGCCAGATGCTGTTTTGGGACATGCTCTCAGGAGAATAAAAGGCTTGGCGCTCTAAGACGGCATCAGCTGCCATCAACACTGGGACAGTGGAAAAAAAACCAACAAATTACATGTGATCACAAACACTTACTGAATAAATGGAATGTTGTGATCTGAGGGTGTGCTGGAAAATGACTGACACGTGGGGAGATTGCAGGGACTTGAACTGTCACAACTCAGGCCAGGGAGACTTAAAAAGAGGGAAAATCATAAGAAAAGTAAGAAGATAAATGGATTTATAGAGCACTCTTCTACCTTAACAGAGAAAGTGCTTTACAATTTTCCTCTTATTCACCCATCTATACACACAAACACACAAACACACACACACAAAGCTTACACACAGATGCAAGGTGCTGGCCTACCAATCAGAGGTCTTGCTAAGGGAGCAACATGGACCTGGGGATCAAACTGGCAACCCTGCATTTAATGAATAACCCATTGCAACCCCTGAGCCACAGCTGCCTGATGTTTAGAAAATGCTTCAGGTATTTGTGGGCTCAGGACTCACACACATACACACACTCTGTGATGCAGTAGAGTGTGAATGCCCCTTAAGTGATACTGGGCGTTAGAATGTAATTTTAAGGTTAATTTAAAGTATTCATCATCGCAAATGGTACCATGTTGATGTAGATTGGGAGTCCAACAGGCATTTTAAGAGGAAAAGAAAAAGCTTTTCTTCCTTACTGGTGCTTGTTTACCACAAGATATTCACTGTCTGAAGGTCATATTTTCCACACCTTTTTAATTTATGCTGCATCATTACCCACAGAGCACACTCTGGCCCTATCCCTACACTGGGTGATTAGTCGTGTTTAAAAATGAAGAAAATAAATTGCACTGAACATTTTGGTTTTAACCACACTCACCTTTCCCTGAGCTAAGCTTTATTTATGAAGATCCTGTGGGGCTCGCAGGAGGAGTGAAAAGAAAATGTTATTTCTGAAGACCAAATGGACCCATATCTCTTTTTTTATTGCAATATTTTAAATAAATTTGTTCCACTTTGACTTTCATGGGAATTTTTAAAAAAAGAAAAAATGTTTTAACCATATTACAGCCAAATAAACACAGCCGCTAGATAAATAAAATAATAATTTCTATGTTTGTGATTGTTAGTGCATGCGGCTCTGCATTGCGACCAGCAGATATCTTGACACCCTTCCAGCTCCTTCCCCTGCCTTAATATTCTCACATGGGTCCTCTCCTGGTTTTATTTTTAACTGGCATGAATAAATTAATTACTTGAGAAGGAGCAACAAATGAAGCTCCTCTGTGAAAAAAAAGGCATCACACACGCCACACAGCTTTGCACCAGTGCAGCAGTTTCAAGATCACACATACACACAAACACATACAAATATACACACACAAAAACATGCACCTGCTCATAAATCTCTCCTCCTGTGGGACCCACTGTACTTAATTGCGGTCACGTAACTTATGTGTAGCTATGTTGTTTAGCCTAAAAATGATCAGTGTATGGTGTGCAACAATGTCAATGACACTGCTCCTGCATTTATATCCAAAGGCATCAGCCATTAAACAAAAAAAAAAAGAAAAAAAATAGTTACAAAGGTTAGATACTACAAGGGGGAAGTTTTTGTTTTTTACAGTTAAATGTGTTACCTTGGTAAATGGGCCCACCTAATAACTATGCAAGCTGTAAGAAGGTTTATCAAGGGCCTGTCAGCTAACACTCAATGCGCCCAACGTGTTGTTTTTCCTCTCTCCCTCCCTCCCTGTATTCAAGGTCATGCTTTTAGTGAGACCTGGAAATGTATTTACAAGTAGAAATACAACTATTCCAAAAGTAAAAATTAGAATTTCAGGAAAAGTTCCTTAGAAGTAAAAACAACAACAAAACACAAAACACCTCTTTCATTAAAGTTTTTTTCACATTTTACTACTAATATATGATACTAATTGTTTATTTAATAATTAATTGTTTATTTAAAATAATACATTTTTGTTTGTTGTTGTTTGTTAGTGGAGATGTAACTGCTATCTCTTTTTTTCCCTTACAAAACCATGAATTCTGCCCCACATGTCATTCAAATCCTTCTAACCATATTTAGGTTGTTGTTAAATGTGGAAAAAATTAAAAATAAAATATTGCAACTACTTTTTGCAGTATTTTATAATTATGCAACTACTTTTGTATTCAGTTAACTAAATTAGCTGATAAGTATTTTATTTGCAGGGTTTGACATTACCCTTAGTAATTTACCTGTACCATGGAGAAACATGGCATATGTAAGCAGCACCAAGGTGAAACTTTTGTCATATGAGGAGTTGCACTCCGGTTTGTCCTTAGTGGGACCTTCCGCCCATACCTCAGATGCATTTTGGACAATGAACTGAGAGCTCACTTTCTTCATTGCTGCTACATGTTCTGTATTTTGCAGGTCAGTAGTTGGTGAAAATTACCAATTTCAATCCCTCAAAGACTAAAGTTATGTATGAAAATGGTACAGACGACTCCAGCGACTGGTTTGTGTACTGCTATCATGTGGTAACTTTATAACTTCAAATCTGATGTTGCAAAGCAAGTAGAGATAAAACAGAGGAGTGTACTTTTTAGGAGAGCTGTCATTCAAATGTGTTCATAATATAGAGAGATGCCACTTTAGTAATGGTAACTACAAAACTTCCTGTTGTTCCCAGGATTCATGTATATAAGTGGTGTATAGAAATTGTGACAGTGTTTTAAGCATTTATGTGAACTCTGAAAACTTTTCTCTGTCTCAGGTACACACAACTCAGTGCAAATGTTTTAGGTTTACCTGGCCCTGAGCATGATCTTGAAGACATGTCCCTGGTCTTTATTTACTTTGTACAGTGTGTTATTTTGGCTCCCATGTACTCTTATACACATGTAATAGGTTATAGAACACAGGTAACTGTTAAGGGGCTAAAGTTAAACATTACAGAGCTGCATTTGTTTATTGAGGATGTTTACACTGTAAAATATGTAGGGTTTTTTTTTTTTTTTTTTTGTAATTTTAAAGGTGAAGTTATTGTGATGTTTGATTACAGCCTTCTCTTGGAGTGATAGAAGTGCAAAGTAAGTGTCTGTTTTTAGCATGATAGCAGATTAGATGTTGCTTATTTGAAGTTCAGTTGAATATAAGTGTTATTTGCACTGTGTCTTTAGAGTAACCATCATGCACTTACATAAAAGTGATATGGAGTGTAAAAAAAATGCTGCTTTATGAATGAAACTGTAGCAGCACACCAGCAATTTGAGCCATAGTACTCTGAATGTATTATGTGAGATTGTAAGGACTAATTGGGTTAATGGATGTTTACTGCACTTACATTAAACCCCAGTTGCTGGAGGACAAACTGAGCAAACTGTTGTCACTGTGGCTGCACTTGTGTGTATGTGTATTTTCAGATTTGTACTTTGTTGCTGCGATACCAAAATTCTGGGGCCCATAACAAACACATTATGTCCAGGTTTTCCTGAAAAAAAAGTCTGGTTTCCTCTTCAGGGTGAGGAAATGTTAGGTAGTACCTCTTCAGCCTTTGTTAGATGAGCTGATCTATGAGAAACACCCGCCTAGTGTCTAAACTTGTTGGATGCTGTATACCACTGTGCCTTGTTTTGTTACTGGTCATGGTTGTCTTGCACACCACTGTGACTTATATGCTACTGCTGAGTGGCCATGACTTTTGCTGTGCAGACGTTCCCCTCGGTTGACTTTTGTTCATAAATCTCACAGTGTGAACTTCCCTGCTTACCTTCACATACATGTAAAACGTCTAGTTTAGCCTGTGGACTTTCAAAGTTCTACAAATGTCTATTTCCTAAGTTGGGGGGAAAAGAAAATAATGTTTTCATAAACAAGTGCATGTGTAACAATGGCGCTATGCCTACTTTAAATGGGGGGTAACTCTAATATTTGTGTGGTTGTACCAAAGTTTAACCCTAAAACAGGACTCTGACATGCAGATCAGACAGTTGAAATCAAGATTTATTACAAAACTCTTAAGGTGGAGCTTTGGAGAGCTGATCCAACACAAATTGGAAGGCGGAGGAGGGGTGGCGACAGAGCTGGTTTGTGGATGAAGAGGCAGACTGGCAGACGCCGAGTGAGGCAGGCAGACGGGAATCACAATGAGCAGATGACCCTAAGGCACAGGTAGACACAGTGTTAGAAAATGTTCAAGCAAACACACAAGGAGAATATTAACTAGACCGGGAATTGGCCCCAGCATTAGCACTGAACTGGCTGGACTGAACAGTCTGGCCAAGGCTCAGGTAAGATGGTATATATATATATATACTGCAGGAGCTTGATTAGTGGATTGGTATCAGGTGTGCCGGCTTATTGGCAGCAGGAGGCAGGTGACGGACGGCAGGAGGGGGATTGGAGCGCCATGCCCAGACAGACAAACACACAGACAGACCAAGAGAAAGTGCATAAACAAGACACACCAGGGGGAGGAAAACAGAGAGGATGCTGGGAATAAGGGAGAGGCACAGCCGGATAGAGAACAATGGAACAGTGTACAGAGGAATTTAAAATTTGAACCAACCTTTTTTATTTAAATGATTTGGCAAACAGTGATAAATTAATTATATTAACTAATGCCTGTTTATGCAGATGAACTTAATTACACCCACACTGTTTTGTTGCATGTGAATTTTTGAGAATTTTTTAAAGTCATTTAATGTTGTCTGCTTTCACAATATTATTGCAACGGTATGCTTATGACATCTATGGTGTGGTCTCCTCTAAAGAAAAAAAGAATTTAATTCTTAATCTTTTCTTCTCTTTAAACTTTTATATGATTAAATAAATATAGAACACAAAAAAGGCCTGCAAAGTTAACAAACCATAAGTTGTGTCATTCAGACCTGTCAAATCAGAAGATTTCAGAGGGTTTGAATATGATGAAATTATGGGAAACTTCTGGGAGTGAAGCGTTGCTCATCCAAATTATTGCTTACACTTGAATAAGGATAAAAAAATGATTTAGTCAGCACCAATTTTACTATCTTTTACACTGCATAAACACTTTTAAAGTAGATTTGATTGAATCTGTGTTTCATTATTAAGGAGTGCATTATGAATTTATCCTCTACCATTCACAGGCACTCAGTCATCCTTGACTTGAAAATCTTCTAAGACAGAGTCCATTCGCTGAAGGATTGTTCAGTAAATTAACCAAATCCCCAACTGCAGAAGTGTCAGGTAATGATTTCCCTAATTACACTTTAATTCAATTTTGCACTATATTGACACCCTTCAGTGCATCTCTGACTCTCAGCCTGTCTCCCAGCATTACTCTCTCCTCCCTAAAGAGGCAGGAAACAGCTCAGCACTGATGTCTTCCCTTCATGCTCGGTTTGTGGCTGCCACAGTCGGAAGCTGACTGTCTAAGCTTTTGTTTGGATCAGGATCGTCAGAAGAAGTGAACTAAGTGTTTGGTGGGATTGTTTTATAAATGTGTGAACATCAGCAATGCCCCAGCTCCACCATGCTCCAAAATAACACTCTGAAAGCTTCAATTACCAAGATGCCTATGGGTCATGCCAGTAGCTTGTAGTTTATAAATGCTGAATTTAAAAAAAATGAAAGAAAAGAAAAGAAAACACGGAAAAATAACAATCATTGCCACTGGACCGGACTCAGTCACATAATACAGTATAATAATCTACAGATATTCATTATGGAAAAGTAGTGTGTCACAGCTGCCTTTTAACAACTTGTAATGTGGCTTGTATTACACTTGTAAAAATAAAGAAGTTACAAATATGACATCAAGCACATGGGTCTTAAGACTTTTTATGCAGTAGTTGTAGTAAATCTGACAAAAATGTCAGTGTTAAAATTTTTGTGTTAAGAAATACTTCTCACAGTCATGTTTTACCTAACATAACCTTCCAAAGTCTGCTTTCAGAATAACACTATGGTCTTTTTCAAGGATGCCCATCACTGTAGGTGTAAGTAGGAAAGAGTGTTATGTGTATCTGTGGGTCACTGGGGCTTACAGAGGAACTGATAAAAACATATACTCCTCAAATCTCAATGTCTTGTTTTCATCCACCTCCTGTAGAGAGGTGAGCTAAAAAAAAAGCAAAACA
>JAPZDY010000021.1:4471887-4489084 GCA_029783645.1 Ctenochaetus hawaiiensis
ACAAAACTTTTGCATAAATTAACAACCCAAGACCCAGTTCTTAAGTAAGTTCAAGGACATATCTTCTTAAGCAAACAACAATGTGCAATATAGATACATTTTCAACCAATTAAACAACAACAACAACAAAACAACAACAACAACCAACATGTGACTTACTCACAAATAACTCACGTAGGTGTATTTCCTTAGTTAGGGTTATCAAGGGCAAGTGACATTAATTGTTGGTGACAGAATTTCTAATGATGAAGTCATTTGAATGTCCAACCATCCACCCAGCCGAACCATCTTCGTTATGTGGCATTCACATTATGCTGGACAGCTGCTGAGCTAAGGTAACACAGGCCTCCTGGTTGTAGTAATGACTTGAATAAGTGTGGAATTTCCACTTAGGAGGCATTTTAGCCATTTTAAAATTTGTCACATGTCACGTAATCCTTTGACAAGATTCTCCTAATCAATACATTTTTACAAGTCTATTTGCAACTGCAAGCATAGTTTTACACTCAGGGTGTTTTCCCCTTTTTTTTCCCACATTGCATTGTATTGGGTTTGAGTGCTGCGAAAATGTGGATCTCCTACACTCCTACACTCAGCCATGTCCTTGAACACATGCTGCTTCACTAACACCCCTGTTTTTTTCTCTTAATTTTTGTATAACAGCTATCATATTAACCAATAACAAATAGAATTGTTAATGCCAATATGGCTGTTAAGTCTGTGATGACAGTTACAGTGACTTTTGCTAATTAAAAAGGAGTAGTGTATGGTTTGTATTTTCTACCTTTCAGCAAATAGCCACACATGTCTAACATGAAATATCTATTGTATGCCAAATTTCCATTCATTTATTGTGAATTTGAATGTCTCGCTCCTACAAGGAAATGGGCGTAAACTTATTTAAATAATGTGCAAATACCAAGCCTGCATGCAGTCGTTAACATTGCGTTGTGGCTAGTTTAATTCAGGGTGAAATAAGGAGGAGAGCTGACACTCCTTTAATTCAACAGGACAGGACTGTACAAAACTGGATGGTGTGGCAGAGGCTACTCCTTTTTGGACTCTCTTGTTCTTTTTACCCTCAGTTAGTCTCCTGAAAGGGAATCCACTGATTGATGCAATTCCATTATAATGAATAGATTTCAGCCTTGCTGTTATACATACTGGTGTGACTGAGCCTTTTGTTTTATTATTATTTCTTTTTGCACTGTAACAATGCCATGGCATTTCTGCTTTTGCAACCAATCACCTTGACCTCACCATGCTTCTATAATGGGTAAGGATGAATCCCAAAAACTTAATTAAAATTGACTGTGAGAAATTGATGAAACCATGCAAATCCAAAAACTTAATGTATTGCATTGCAGTTTTGTCAGCCACTATCACCACTATCAGCACATGAGTTGCTCCAACACAAATACTTTTCCTGAACTTGTACTCTTCCACCCCACAGGCAAGATCCTGCCTGATACACACCACTCTGACACACTATCCTCCAGTGGTTTCACATATTCCACACTGGACCTATATAAAACTGCAGGAAGAGGTGAATAGAAACTTTGTCCTCCATCTCAGCATGCACAGTCCTCAAGCTCTGTATGACACCTTGGTTTCATAAAATACAGATACTGTACACACTTAATGAAATGCAGCTTGATAAAACAGTAATCTGCTTTACTGACGATTCAATTAAATTATATTGTTGTAGACGGAGCCAGGTTGTTTTTTTTCTGCCTCCTTTTTATTGCATTGTTTTCTGCCGTCAAAACAAAAATTTTATTTAGCTTCCTTAAACGCTTCCCTTTGCTGTCTTTTCTCTCTGTATTAAATGAAATCAAAATGTCATGTATTTTGCCGCAGTCATTACTTTTAGACATCCAAAGTAAATAAAAGTATCTCTCAGCAGCATTTATACCTCATATTTTCTTTTTTTCATTTACAAGCAGTCCTCTTGGATTCATGCCCTCTTGAAAGAAATACTGCCTCTTCTAGGTAACTCATCCTGTATATCCCATTTGTTTGTAAGTGGTTGTTTCAACATTTGAAGGTGCATGAATTCAATGAGAATGAGACAAGAAATGTATGGTTCGCTCACAGACAGAAAAACGTTTGAAGTCAAAACTCAATGTTTCACAGAATGCAGAGACTGCAGTGAACATTGGGGAATTTTATGCTCAGGCACGTCTGCATAAAATCTTTCAAAAGGGACAGAGTGCCTTGTGACAGAGGTGAGAAAGTGTTAGAGCAGATAGATGATATTTAATGCAGCAGTACAGGAGGTCATTTATTCTCATAAAATTTCATTCTTCACAGTTATAACACATTTTCCTGCATGACAATTCTGTAAATACGAGGATTTCACTAAAAAAAAGCACTGAAATTGCGCAACATTAATCCATTAAAATTTTTGTACAAGCTCACATTTCCGGCATCCTCTACAGAGGTTTCCATGTCAGTAGCGCGGGGGCCTGTTGTCTTCATTTAGTGTTACATGATTGCTCTGGATGCTTGTCACAAGCCAAGCGGTCTGGCTCTGTATATCTGCTCTCCGGCTCGAGTCTAGCAGAGATGTTTAAATGTTTCACCAGCCCCACCCAGGCCCGTTTCCAGCCAAATCCATTTCATCCTCTCTGTGAGCTCAGTTACAGACAGATAGATCCTTTCATCCCCCAAAGAGGTACCCTGCGCTTCAGTGAAACAGCGTGACAGACAAAAGCTTGGGGGGACGCCCGTGGCCAGCCCGCAGTCTCATCTCCTATCCATAATCTAGCCTGCCTCTGCCATTGCAGATTACCTCTGTGGAAACCAGCGGTGCTTGGCTGTGCTGGCGAGCTGCTGGCAGCGATGGCGGCAGCATATGTAATAACACCGTCTGTCTCGTACTGACGGACCAAGATAAACATTCTCCTCTTTGCAGGCCCATGCAAACATGTCGGCACCCAGAACTTCGTGTGTCTGGGTGATTCCGAAGGTGAGAGTAAAGGGTTATCATGTTTTTTGTATAGGGGAAGACAACCAAAGAGAAAGGGATTATTGGAGATGAAAGGATTCTAAACAAGAAATTTTATAAGAGGGCTAGAAAAGCCACCATAACCAAAGAAATTTACACACGCACACACACACTGTTAAACTCTTTTGGTGTTGCCTCCTTTATGCTAATATTAAATTCCCAAGTCATTGTCCCTAGTTATGTGATATGACAGCTGGAATGGAGTTTGATTTCCTTCCTCTCCTTCTCTTTTTTGTTTTTTTCCACATTTCTCCTCCCCTGCGTCCACGTACACTTATGCTTTGTGTCTTTGGCTTGATATATAACCTCTTTTTCTAATCTCCTTTTCTTTTTTCCTTCATTTGGTTCACCTTTTTCTTTTAATCTTTTTCTAATTTCTCTTTTCTTCACTTCTGTTTCATCTTTATATTCAAATCTCCATTTTTTCCATCTTTTCTTAATTTTCCTATTTTTGATCTTTTTCCACTTGTAGTTCAATTTCCTGTGTCACTCTTTTCTCATTTGCCCACAGTTTCCTGTCCTCTTCTGTCTTTATTCTCTTTTATATCCTTTCTTTCCTCCCTCTCTTGTTTTTCTACCTCTTGTTCTTTGCCGACTCCTTTTTTTGTCTCCATTGTACCTTTGTCTTTCATTTTCTCCTCTGTCTTGTTTCCTTTTCTTGCATTCTTTTCCTTTTATTCCACCAGCCTCTTCTTCTTCTTTACCTCTTTGTTTTCTCCCCCCACATCTCCTCTTTTGCCTTTATCTATATTTTTATGTGCTTTCTATTTTTCCCCTTTTCTATCCTCCCTCTTGTTTTGTTGTATTAATTTTTCTTGTCTCTGTTTTTTTTCAATCAATATCAATATTTAATAAAATTGTTGTTGTTGTTTCTTTTAGTGTTTTTCTCTCTCTTTTTTTTTCATTATCACTTTTTAACCAAGTATGAAGATTATGGAAATAGATAATACTATTTTTTTCTTTCTTGGCATACAAGTGCAAAAACAGCAGATTGAATGTCAGTTGAATGTTGGCACAACACAGCTATTAGGGGCTGTTTTGATGCAAATGATTGCAAGTGACAATAGCTAGCAAGGGAATATATGTGCATATATATACACATACACATTGAGAAACACTAAAACTTAAATTATTACAATACAGGATGGTTTATTAAATGACTACCCAATGACACCTCCTACAGTCTGCTTGTTCATTTATTTTTAGAGCTCCCTGCAGTGTTGAATACACTGAAGCAATAATCCTGGCAGAGCCTGTGCTTTATCCATCAGAGCACTGAAAAGCCATAATAGATATTGCTGTTTTTCATATCTGTGGTGGTGTTTGTGAGCTTGAAAATTAATAATTCACAAAACTGATATGCAGTGGAGGGGTCTGTTTACTGTATTTCCCCAATGTGAGAGGCAAAATGCTGCTGATGTGTTGCTGTGATTTATGTACTCATGCTTTTCACACGAGGTTGATTTAGTCTGGAGTTATGGGTCATCGCAAAAGGCACGCATTGTGCTCCGGGTCTGGAATGATGGCGATGGAAAAAAGACGGGCATGATGGGGCTGACAAACTACCTCCCTTGCCCTGTTTGTTATTAATGAACAGCTAACAAGACTAATGCACAGTAAGGGTGAAAACATACACCTCAATGATCAGACAGGGCTGCATGTCTCCTATGTCTCTAAATCTTCCCAGCATCCCTGCATCATTCACATAGTAGTTTATTGACAGTGCGAGACATTTTTTCTGCAGGCTGTAAATGGAAGCTGGCTATGGTAATGCACCATGTATTATTGTGAAAAAAACATCCTTTAGCAACACCAATTCTTCAGTAAGAAAGATCTCTGAAAGCCTCCAGAAAAGAGGCAGTGGTGGGACGCAGTGGGCTACTAAGAAATACAGAATCTGTAAGGGGAAGAATCCTTTAGTGTGAAGTGAATAGAGCTGCAATATGTGGCAGCAACTCTGCGTGACGGCCATAAAGCATCTCGTGCACTTTTATCCCTTTTTTTTCAGTTGTGCATGTAACCAATTGCTCATGGCAGAATGCAAAAAGCACAGACAAACAGACATTTTCTCCCTCTCCTTTAGTATTCTTTCAAAGATGGACAGGTCTTACAGTTTCTTTCGACACATCCTGTTTTGGGTTTGTACTACAGCCCAGCAGGCTGTTTGACCAGGTAAACTTAAATTCAGCTGTAGGTTGTTTAATGAACAATCTTACTAAATCCAACAAAACAAAATTTGTGGTTAGCAAATGTTTGAAAGACCATTTAACTGCAAATGTAAAACTGTTATTGTTGATAACAATAAGAAGATAAAGACTAAGCTCATATATATCTAACACTTAGTTAAGCCAAAGATTAGCCCTGTAAAACTCCGTATGATTGTATTTTCATTACTGATAAGATGCATTTTGGAAAGAGGATGACCATGTTCCCTGTCCCAGTTATGTGATCTACAGACAAGGAGGAAGTCATAAAGGGGGACAAGTGGGCAGGTGAGTGAGGCTGGAGGAATCCAGGGAAAGGTTGACTGTCTTTAAAGACATCATGAAGATTGAATGTGATATTATGTACAAACAAGAAATAAAAAAAAAATTAAAAAAAAATCACTTAGTCATACCAGTTTGACATCTTCTCAGAATCTTTTTAAAGGTAAGTTATCATCTATGCTTTAATTTAAACAAGGTTACACTTAATTAATAATCAATGCAATATTCAACCCTTAAGTTAGCACTGCACCAAGGTTCAGCATTATCACTCTCTCTGTAGGAAAGCAGTGGTTCATGCTGGTGCAAAGTGATTCTGCTGGCAATCATGTGTGGACAGCCTGAGGCTATCTGACTGGGTTTGTGTCCATGGAAGGAGAGGAAGAATGAACGGGGTCACTGTGGCTCAAAGTTCACATGGCAGAGGGAGCCAGACAGCAAAGTGTCTGTGAAAAATGCATTTAAAAAATCTAGATGGAATTTAATCGGTGAACAGATGAGAACCTAACCTGCTAAAAAAAAAACAAAAAAACAAGGGTTTCCACAGATTTTGTTTTCCCAGATGTTGCTGGAGCCATCTCATCACCATTCACAATTATCTTAAATTTTTACCAGCTGTGAGAAGCTTCTCAGTACAACCCATCAGTATGCTAAAAAACAAACAAACATAGAAATAAGCATAGTGATTTATTTGAGCTCACGTTTAGCAATGCAAATAGTGCGTAGTGTAAAGGTAGAATTAGTTTTAATAAGCTACAGTGACACATCTCTTTTTCAGCTGTTGGGAACCAACAGAACCCTTCCAAGGGCAGAAACAATATTATGCTTTAATAACATGACTGACTCCCACTTGGCTCTGAAGCTTTACAAATGAACTGGTTCCATTCACTTAACACATATACAATCCAACAAATACCCGGGGCAAAGATCCACCTACAAATTCCATTCACACCTGACTATTATCTTGTGTCCTGGAGGTATAAAGAGCTAATTAGAAAGCATACAGGGGTCCTTAGGAAGTCCAGAAGGGTTGCAGCAGTTTGCTTTGTAATCACCCACATCCAACTGTACATGCTCTCAGGGATATGCTTTAATATCAAACCAATTTAGAAATGATTTACCTGCAAGGGAAGTAAACAATTTTGCCATGGCTTTTATCGACCGGGCAAAAATTGCTTATTGTGAAAGAAGAAATGTTACTCGGGTAAACTCCATTAAAAAGAATGTGCAGGAGGCATTTCCCCCCATTTTCCCCTCCCTCTCCATTGTTATCAATACTCCATCTCAGCCAAGATAATCTATATTGCCGTGAAGCCATCATTACAATGCTTGACTACATTTTAGCATCCTATTGTTATTTTTCTCTCTGTGTTTATGTTTCTGTCTCTGAAATCAATAATCAATAATGATAACAACAAAACAGATGGCTGTCTCATACTTCTGACCCCCCGGGTGATTTCACACCTGCAGATAAACCTCCAGGTTTCTCTTGTCTCCCAGCAGTTTATTGTGAAATTGCAGTGGGAGAGAATGACCTTTTAATCCAGGTGGCTCCATGTGTAGTGTGACACTGGCTTGCAGAGAAACAGAAACTATAATAGTCCTCTCAAAGACCTAGCTCAACTGCAGGGTGTCGGGGAAAATACCGACTTTACCTCATACAAGGGCTCTGAGTTTTTACAATTTATTATTGCTCAGAATGAACATTGTGTAGAAAGAGCCACAGGCTTTTCTGTAACTATACCAACAAACCAAGTATGATGGATAAGGAATTCAAAATCACTAAACATTTCAGATGCATTTTAGCCCCAGACCTTTTTTTTATATATATATACTGAAGTATGGGCTGATAATCAGTCAACAAGACAGCAGTGACCATTGCAGTCACACTGTTATTGGTTTTCTTTTGGAAAAATATAAAAAAACTACATGATGTGGGTACTAAACTTTATCAAAGTTCATAAGTGAGGCAGTTTCAGTAATAAAGCCATTTGGGCTGTTTTTTTTCTAAAGCCACTAAATTGGTTTGACTATTAAATGAAATGTAACCACACCAGTATGAGGATAATAACCGCTGAGCCAACAGTTTCTCTGGTTTGTGCAGATCCTCAAGTAATGAGCACAACAAACCAAAAGCCAATTTTTTTTGCAAAAATTGTGCAAAAATTGGCTTTTGATTTGTTTGGAAGGAATACAATTTTATGGAATTAGGCCTATTAACAAAAACAGAACATCAGTCATAAATGTTTCTGCAAAACCCCCAAATACGAATAGCATGAACACCAAGAAAATCCTGAAATATTTGCACATGACATCTACAGTTAAGGTTATGGATAAGGTTAAGTAATGATCTTGGCTATGGTTAAGGAAATGGCAAGTTATTTTCAGATCTTTTCAGGATCAAAAATCATCTGCCATGAGAGTCAGTCAACCTTCAAGCCCTTGCTTTCTATTCTAGCGTCTGCAGCAGCACTCAATGTTGGCATTTGACTTATCTTTGAAGATGCAACAGCGTCAGATATGAATGGAATTCCGAGGATACTGGATTGGATGGCATTTACTCAGCCATTTACATTCACAGAGCATTTGCAGCTTTTTTAAAAAAAGAAACCTCTACAAATCAATTGAATGTGTTTGCTGTAAATTTTTAACTAAAAATGATGCAAGAATCTCCAAAGCCACTGATGATCATAATATGTAAAGTGTTCATGTGAAAGTGAGGAAAACTCTGTACGGATCTCTTCGCATCTGAAGAATGCAGTATTTATGAGCATGCCTACTCTGTAGCTGCTAATGTTTGCTGTTATTTATCGAGCAAGTCATCAGCATTATGTATCTGTTTTCCCCCCTGAGGTGAATCTATAAAATAACCTTCATGCTTCCCATCATGCTGTGCAGCCAACATGTTCTGTTAATCAAGTTGTTATTTTTAGGTATCAGGAGAATTAGAGATGATTCAGTTTTTATAACTTTAAAAAACAATGTCCTTTCCATCATATTTAAGGTGCTTCGACTTCTCTCATCTATCATCGTTTAGTTGAAGAACAATGAGATAATAAAAATTATTTTCTTTTAAATTCATTTGTCAATGTTGTGCAAAGAAAACATGAAGATTCTCTCAAATCCTGAGGGAGCTGGTTGAATTCTCATCAGCTGTTTTGACACCAAGATCCTGGGTTTAGAGTAACTGATTTATATTTATTGTTCCATCTTTGGAAGTGTTTTGACTCAGTCTATTCCTGATTAAATACTTAATTATTAATAAACAATACATTTTTGATGGATTGCATTCGCATTTGTATGTATTACTTGTTGAATTTGTCCCAACCTGAACTCTCTGTTGCTACTTGTAGGAAGTTGAGGACCCATTTCCTGAGTTTCATTGATTGTTTTGTCCTCAAAGCTTTAGCAGTCAGGATGTGACAGTTAATTTAAAAATTATGCAAATTCAAATGTTGGTCATTAGTGCTCTGCAAGTGAATCACAGATAGTCCCGCAGCTTAACAATGTGGACAATACAACGCCAAATTCCTAAATTCGAAACACCACAGCGCACTTCCAGCCTATTTTACTGAACTGAAGCAGCATCATTAGAAACCTTTTTCCGGTGAGACCAGACAAGAGCTCGTTGAGGATAACAGTTAACTGAATCAGGAAGCCAAAGTCATTCCATACATTTGATAATAAGTACATAACATTCCTATTAAAACTCTGGTTTGTTTCATAACTCACCAAGAACATACATGTAAGCTCCCATTTCCAACCTGCCGTGTGATTTTTTACTACATCCACAGGCACAGTTTGGGCCATCACACCTGATCATGATTCACTTTGTCCTTGTGATTCTCCATAAAAGGCAGGTGATGACATCCCAGTCCTTTGGAATTACCGAGTGTGTGTAAATCCAGTGACCCATACGGAGGTCAGAGCCATAATGCTGACTCTACTGAAGAGCTGGTAGGATTCCTCCTGAATTAGCTTATAGCTACACAGATAAAGCTTTATACAGTTGGTAGAGCTCATGTTCAGGACTTGTCAGCCAGGTAACACTATCTCTGTACTGCATAATGATGTGTGAGCATTCAGGCTGGCTGCTGGCTCTTTATACTGCAGAATGGAGACTCGCCCAACACGAAGGAAAGTAATAAATTACTCTGGCAAGATCTGAGTTCTGCATAAGTCAGGAGGAGCCACCACGGGGGAAACAGATTGTAGATTGTTTTGTGTGCAGAGAGGGAATGGGGAGGTTGGTTGTGGCATTTAGATTAATGCATCTGCCCGCTTTTACAAAATGCTTTCGAATCTGCAAGTGCAATGTAAGCTATAATGTAAATGTGAGATACATTACATTCAATACTGTATATATGACTTTGGGATTTAACAGTGATTTGCCTATTTTGTCAGTCGGTTGGAATATTAGTTTCCACATGATATTCAGGGAGTACAGAGGCAAGCTCTTTGACACTCATTCAGACGCAGCGTATGCAGGCAGGTGTTTATGATAAATGTCATTACCCTGCACACTGGTGGAAGGTAGCACCTTGTGGTCTCAACCTGCAGTGACAAAACAGGGAGAACTTGCATTTTCAAGAATATATCAAGAATATAAAGCTGTGTAATCACTAACTTGAAAAGAGAATGTATACTTTTAAATGTGTTTTATGATTTCAATATACGATATATAATATACATACAATACATCCAAATATAAATATAATATATAGTACAGATACTTTATTAGTAGAATGATTCCGATTCACATCACACACGCTTATTGCTGAACAGAGAGGGAACTAAATGTCAATATTAAACCCTGAATATTAATCAATCAGCTTATCAGTCCAGATTAATCAATCAGCTATGACTTCTCTGCTCTTACCTATTGAAATTTAGCAAATGTATCTGACATCTGGACACCATGTCTTCATTGTTGTTCTTTTCTGGCCAGAGGGAAAGTCACATCAGACAGTCAATTGCTTGAATTTATTCTGACCTTTGTCCCCGACTTCAGCTCTTAATTCTTTCACATTGATTCATGTGGGTAGAAATAATACAGCCTTCCTACATCTGCTGTTGTGTCACATTTTATTACACTGCGCTGTATGGTATTATATCAACCTGAAGTGAACTCAAATCCAAGCAATGCTCCTGGTAAGACATTCAAAAATGTTACCTGCCACAGTGCAGTTGACCTTCTCATAATATAGCTATCCAGGATTTCAGTTGCTCCTCCAAAGAAAATAACATAGGCTTACCTCCAAGGGATTGTGCATGCAGATCTAAAACCTGAGAATAATGATTGTGGTCCATTTACAGGAGGGTAAAAAGTAATTGACTTTGGCTTAGACCATGAAGTCTCTGAAGCACAGAGGGCTTCACACATTCAAACCAGGTGGTGCAGGTAAGTATCTGGCAGCATGACAGAGCTCTTGTAGTCGTTTCAATAGAAGTCCTCGATAAAATATCTTTCTATGCTTGTAAGTGAAGGACAAATACATAGAATCTCATGATGACGTGTATTCAGTGAAAGATACAGAACTGCTTGTACTCACCTGTATTGAAGGAATTTTTTTTTTCAGTAAAACCTTCAAAATTGATACCCTTGCAAATCATAGTTTGCAATTTGATTGACGGCATCCATTTTAAAATGTGTGTGACATGAAGACAGCAGCCTAAGGTTACTTGGGTTTGCCTACTCACTTTTTAAAGAGCTTCTGACTTTGATTGATAGTACATAATAATTAAGCAGACAAATAAGAGAGAGAGAAAAAAGTAGACAACACGCATCAAGTTCCTGGCAAGATTCGAATCTTGCCAGGAACGTGATGCGTGTTGTCTACTTTTTTCTCTGTCTTAGGTCAACATGGTATGTGAATTTGCCACTTGGCCTCAGTCATGTCTCACTTTCAACAGTATAAATTGGCCTTTATCAGCAGATGGAGTTTGTTTGGTTGACACAGAGCTTAAGATATTTAAATTTCTACGATTCCTAAAATTTAAGTTAAATGGACCTGCTGGTGAAGATTAAATAATACAAGGAAAGTGTCCTCACAACGTAAGTGTCAGCTGAATCAAATGGTTATTTTGTAACAATTTAAAGAACAGTCCAAGAACCTTGCCAGGGTAGTCATTGACCTTTTTAAGTCTTTGACCCTTTTTAGAGACCCAACAATAATACCACAAAGAAGACCCATCATCACATGTACAGAGGCACAGTTTTAGGCTTGCTCGCTTTAGAGTTAAGATAAATCATGAGTTCAGGTTTGTGTGGCAATCTAAAATGGCCATTTCACCATGCTCCAAGTTCCTAGGCCACTCAGTTAGCAGAGGATCTTGTTTCGACCAATATTCTCAGTTTGATTGTCTAATTGTAGCATATCAATCCAAACCTGTTGTAAAAGTGCAGCAATTAAACCCTATTCTTAGACAGTAAAGCACAAGATTTGGAAGAAAAACATCTTTACTGTCCACTATTCTGCAACATGCCAGCTTTCCTGAAGCAAAGGAGGAATGGACGTGATGTGTAACTCAACAGTCTTGTCGTCCACTGTGACATAAAACATGTGTCAGACAGTGACATTACTTTCTTGTCCTCCTTTGGGCCATCCTTGACCATCTCAGTTAAATGGGCAGTTGATCTTGTCCTCTGCTCCAAGGGGTTCCCAGACCTCATTGTCTCCTCAATTTGTAGACATTGCTGTTCCTGTTCATTGAGTAAGTTGCCACAACAATGCCCTCAATCCTTTGTTTGTGTGAGGCAGAAGGAGGTGCAATATTCTTGCCTCGAACCTAAAAGGGGCTTCTTTTAACCCAAACTGCAATTTCTCTAAAAAGTATTTTGAGTATACTTCTCAGTAAATGTGACAGATTTTTATGACAATTGAGTAAGGTTAGGCCTACACTAAGATTTTTAAAATCTTAACAGATTTTGAAAACGTGAGAGACCCTGCACGTGACAATAAAACGTGGAGGGCAGCAGTGTAACCAGGACACCACACCACACACTAACACATTCAATTCACAAACAACCAGAGTTCTGACTCTGAACATGCAAAATCTCCTGTGGTCAAACGTGACCTCAGAGTAACCAAACATGATGGATGATGGTCAGGAAGAATAAACTGATAGTTTTTGAGCTGCTTTTACTATGAAAATATCGGGGGGGGGGGGGTCTGAGAGATCTTCAGAATAATGGAAAGTTTAAAAGTCTATAGTTTCAAGACATCTTAGATAAATTATTTCACAAAAGCAAAGTGATACTGTTGAAAGCTCCTGAACAAGCAAGTCAGTTAACCTTGACTTAAAAGTGAGTGGCAGACCTGAAACTACATTTTTGGCCTTTGTCTTTCACGATAATTGTCATGATACAGTTTGACTTAAAATGGATTAAATCCTCTACGAATCATTTCACTCAATTAGCTAAAGACTAACACTACGAGGTGCAGTGTTTATAATGTAAATGTCCCATTTGGTCATTCTAGTGATTAGAATTTGTGATTTTCACCCTGGCAGAGTTCAACCCCTGATCATACACTCTTGTATTTCCTTAGCACAGTTTAAGACAGACAGCCACCAAACTCACAGTACACAGAACTGATATGACCCCGAGTAGAAATTGTACATTAATTGGTGCTAAAATTTCGATAAAGAATTTTAGAGTGGTGCTAAAAGAAAAGTATCATGTCCCTATATAGTAAGTTTCTGAACTTTTTCTTCTTGCTGTATACAGTCTACAGTGGGGAATGATAATTAAAAATTCTAGTTAAGAGGCCTACAGGCATGATTGATACATCATTTGGCATCCAATATTACTTATCATCAAAGCAGCGACCTGATTTCACCTCAGGTCTATGTTTGCAGTACAGAAGCTCTCAAATGAAATGTGGACCTAATTACATTTTATCTGATGCCCCGCAGCAGGCCCTGCCCTCTGAGAAATTAATATCTGAGTGTCCACTGCACCCAGTCTCAATTACATTTCTTTTCAAATGCATCGGCTGCCATCCTTCTTGTTAATGTGCAATGTGGGAATGAAAAGAAATACAGTTCTGAGTTATTCGTCATGCCCCAAAGACTGAGGAAGGGGCCTGGTTGCATGTGTATGCATTCAAAAAGGCAGTAATGACACATAAAAACATGCTTTCTCACTTTTTCTCACTTGCATTTATGAGCTGCCAAATGTTTTAGTTTTACTTATTGCCCTCGTAAATCAATCAATATACATGTGTTGTTTTCAAGAAATGCATACAATAAAGAGAAGCTGTTGCGTTTTTTTTAAATCATATGACATTTACTTGCCGAATCCTGGAGCGAGGGGTTGACTTGAAGTTTGTCGCTGCAGCAACACTTGTGAACTGAGAAGTGCCGTGCTGGGATTTGTGGATCCCTGCTGTGGTCATGTTACATAGGTGCTTCACTGCCCACACATCTTCAAGACAAGCTGAGCAAGACTCATCTGATGAGGACGTCTGCAATGTTCTTTCAATATACAGTAACTCCTCAAAAAAACATGCTGCTAGCAGGGGGACTCGTTGCTTTCTGATGAGTCACAGACCTGTCACTGATGATCCCAGGTCACACCAGTGGTGATGAACTGTGGATAATTACGTCTCCATGGTCACCGGAAACAATGTCTCTGTGTATGAAGCAATAGCACATAAATGCAGCAAAGGAAATTAGAAATGTATGATATATATTTTTCTGAGCTTTGTGTGTGTGTATGTGTGCCTACAACAGAATGCAGAGTAATTGCAAAATTCATGTTTAAAAAGATCTGTCAGCATTAGCAATTCACCTTACCAAATTCTTTTATTAATATTTTAATATTAAAGGCAGAATGCAGCATTTTCCGGTCAAAGTTTGTCAACACACAATTCAATATTGGCCTCTCATCTCAAACGACAGCAGAACCACACATACACACTCCTGACGCATACACTCACCTGCAGCATCCTACCAAAGGACTACAGAGGAGTGCATATAATACCTCCAATAAGTATACATAAGGCAAATAGCAATTTAGGACCAGATTCAGAAGCAAACGATGTAGAAATACTTCATGTGGTCATCATATAAATTCAGTAATGCTAATGAGCTCTCAAAATAATATGTTTAGTGCTTTTCAGGGACTTTACATTTTTGCCACATCATTTTCAAAAGAATGATATGGAATTTAAAATGTTTTGGTTATAGTTTTTTCTACTGTTCAGTGCAGGAGTCAAACATGGTGTTTGATTACATAGTAAAGTGTCTTAACAAATATTAAGGTAGACTTCCTTTTCACTGTGATAGATTACAAAACTCGAGCAAGTTTCAAGTCATGTATTCAATTCTCGAATAGTACCATAATGAACATGGCATCCTAAAACTGTGGGTAAAATATATCCAGAAATCTTACTGTGCTAACATTAAATGGGAAAGAGGAAGCTCTGATGTGGTGTATTACTTGGTTTGATCTTTCTGACTAAGATGGGAAATCCATCAAATTTACTGTCGGCTGCAGATGTAAATAACATTCTTTGATGTGAAAAAAAAATATTTTCCAGAATTAATGAGGTTTCACCCACATACTGCTGGTCAGCAGGACTGCATTACTGTTCCACCAGCCTTCACAGCAAGAACACCCTTATGTCTGAAACTGCTGTCCTCCCTGTAATTGTGATAACTTGCCTGGATGGAAGGAAAACTAATCACACATACCAGATTGGGAGCCTTGTGTGATACTGTTGTTACATGTTGGTAAGGAGAACTTAGAGTTATTACAGTAAAATCCGTTAAGTTTTTGATTTGTTTGTTTGTTTGTTTGTTTGTTTAGTAAAGCCAAAACCTTTTGCATTATTTAGCATCTATTTTTTTTTTTTTTTTTTTTTTTTTTTAAATATTTGGATGATTTTTATTTAGGACTTAGTCATTTTATTGCCAAAGTCAACACAGGCATAGGGACATCTGCTTCCTGTGTTCAACCCCTTTTTCAGTCCTTATTATTTTTTATAAAAGTCCAACACGTAGCTTCTAACCTTCCACAGTGCAATGTCTATAACACCTTTTTTCTGTAAACCATATGATCCCTGTACAGTAAGACCGTACTATATTGGCAATTCACAAGATCTGTCACTGATTGTTATCATTAACCTTGGTTTTCCGGCAGGTTCTCTGATAGAATCTCCTGACTGGCCCAGCTCTCTGCAGCGCCAATAGGACAAGTTGTTTATGGTCTGCTGTCTTGTTTAACCACAGTGTGAAGAAAACATGCAAGACAAATATAAAGACATGTATAAAGAATAAAACATTTACCTTTATTCTTTGTTTGTGTTCCCCCCTTTGATTTAAAAATAAAAAAAAAATCATTGGTTGAGTTTTTATTTATTTTCCTTTATTGTGAACTCAGCAGTAATGAGTGGTAAAGATGGAAACATGGATTCGCTGAAGTTGTGGTATGTCAAATGCCATCAGGCTAAATTATGTATGGCCATGAGACACAGTTTAGATGGCCATGCTAAAATATGAATTTGCGAGCTGTGGTATCAGCAAGAAGCACTGCCAACGCTAGTATTCAGAGACTTCCTGCTTTTACGCTTGATGGAGAGCAAGTGCAGACAGCGTGGCCTGTAACACAGGTGACCTGAGGTATATTTAAATGGATTTCAGTGATGAGAAGCTTCTCTCAAGAAAAGCTTCTGTCATAGAGAGGATGAAAAGGAGTCCACTGAATATATGTATTGTATAAATAACGGTTAAATTTATGTGCTTTTGTTTGCTTCAGACTGCACCCTTTAACTCAAGTTTCAGGTACTCTACACTAATATCATCCATTCTCTGCTCTGGTCTGTGGCAGCATTCATCCTGCTTCTTCTTAGGTCAATGAGGTAAAGAATTCCATACAGCTCATAGAATATTTTTTATGAAAATCTCTCTCCTGTAAATGGCTGTATCTGAAAAAAAGAGGAAAGAATCTTTTGAAGAGCTCTTCTACAGTTTCTCTTTTCTTTCATACTCAAACTGTCTAGTGCTCTGTGACGCACTGCTGGCAGGCATATCTCCACCTCAAGCCTCACTGCTATTTCCCTGGCATCTGTTTGGACAAAAAACAATGTCTTCACAACTTCTGACAGATTACATCACTGTCCTGAGTTTTACCTTCACTGTTCAGACTTTTTCTTTGGGGCTCCGCTTGATCTTACACCCCTTATTTACCTAGAACGACAAATTGTTTTGCACAGTGGTACTCACCACAAAACATCCCTGCATTTTCTGGTGGATGCTTTCAACTGTTTAGAAACATCTGCATCCTGTTTCTGTGTTGCAAACTCTTTGTCATTGTTTTCACAACATCAGGCAGGTGGAAGCAAGTTTCAACCCAACACTTTCACCGGGTTACTGAAATTGCCTGTAAAGTTCTTGATCCGTGATAAAGGTCCAGCACTGGACAAAAACGATTGTGCTACATCACCAACTGAAAGGCTCAGTGCGAGATTTCTCGAACAAGAAATCACAGGAACAAGTAACACCTCTGCTTTTTAACATTCATGTTTCCCATCTCTCCCATTATCATAACGGCTGCCTCAAGAGTTGGGAGGATTCAAAAGCAGCATTTTCAGATGCCCTGAAATTGACTCATAGAACCCTGCTGTAGTGGCTATTCCTGAACCTATATAGCCACTATGTTGGCTGAGCAGAAGCTTCTGACTCGACCCATCCAAAAAAG
>JAPZDY010000021.1:4489184-4506099 GCA_029783645.1 Ctenochaetus hawaiiensis
AACTCAAGAAGAACAGAAATTAATTAAAGGAAAACAATCATTCTGGCTCCTACACCTGCTGTGTCAAATGCATAAATGGAAACAAACCAAGCGCTCTTTAATGAGGACACCTTTTAAGTTCTCTCAGTTCATAGATCATGGCACCGCTGATAGCTGCTCCATGTGACTGAGGTCTGACGCACTGTCCAAGATTACTGCACATTTTTTGGCTTACTTTATTCTTGCTACAATTGCGTCAGCTGTACATTTTGCCGAGGGGGTAAACTAGTTCATTTTGAATATGCTTGCTTAAATAGGTGTCATTTATTTTTTTTTGCCCCAACTCTCTTCAAATGCTCTTAGATCACTGAATCTCAAACTGAGCCATTTGTACTTGCCAGAGGAAATTTTCATTGCCAGATTCAAACAACCTGTCTGAGTGGCCACAGATTGCAAGATATGCTCTGCCAGATGGTTCACAATTGCAAATAGTCTACATAAAATTCTTTGACCTTAATTAAAATAAAAAAACCTCAATTAGATCTGGGTTCACTTGATCTGTAACTGTTTGTTTCTTAAAAAATATACTGTGCCTGGTATCCATGTTTGTTACACTTTGATGATGCTATGTTGTCTCAAATGGGCTAAAGGATTTTTCCAGTTTTTGAATCTGTTACACTACGTGCTCCTTTCTCAGTTTCCAAACAAGCAGCAACAAAAAGATATAACACATCTTTTTTTTTTTTGCTGTTTTTTTACTTGAGCCAGGGTCTGTTTATTTTTCAATTCAGTTATTTATTTTTCATTTCCATTCAAAAGTTACTGCACCCCTTTTGATTTTTGAATTTTAGAAAAAGTCCTTGAAAGAATCTTTTTCAAAATCCTGTGTCCATGACCTGAGCTGTTTCAGCCAGACTGCTAGGTCATCTTATGTATGAGCGTCATGCATAAGATAGGAAGGTTCACTCACTAGTTTTTCTCTCTATCATCATTCACAGCAAGGACACAGCATTTCTGGTTCAGCATTGCTTAAACAGTGAATGGGTTGACCTTTTTCTGTAGCGTTTTAACAGTGCTTATTATGTATTCATTCCAAGCTCGAAGCAAATTCTTTCACACAGCACAATAACATACAAACATATGAATCTAAAGATGTGAATGAATATAAACTATGTGTCACAAATATGCAAATTCATGTGGCAGTTAAAAATATTCAACTTGAACAAAAACTTTGCTCATATCTCAGGGCTTTCCATAATGTTGTTTTGGGAGGTGCGGGTGGAGCGGAGGGGCGGAGCTGCTGCCTGTCCAAGGATAGCTGTGCCTCACAGAACTCCAGCTGGGAGTGAAGACAGAACTTCTGCAGGAATTAGCATCCAAAGTTGCAGTGATTCTGCGCTTATCCTTCGCTGTTTGCTGATAGATGGAGAGCTTACAGTTTATTTTTTCAAACTTCTTGGGTTGAAAATGTAGATTCATCTTCAACTCTGCCTCTAGACCTGTCAGCAGCAGAGAACCATGGAGGAGCAGAGAGCCTCAGCTGTTAGGTGTTTGTAGTCATTTTCTCTATCAGTGTTGACTGTTCACTTGAAGGGAAATGTAGTTTATTTCATGAATGTAAAGAAAGTAGAAGGGGTAAAAAAGAGAAATCAGGAAGTAAAATTATAGGAAACAGAAAGAACCAGAGTTTCTGGTGAAAAACACACTCTCAAACACACACTCATGCATCGACAGGAACCTTTGTTATTTGCTAGCCCTCAGCTAAACTGCAGGATATGAGCCAGTAATGAGCAAGTTAAGATACAGGTTGACAATTTGTGTTTATTAGCATCACTCTAGTGAGTCACCTGAACAGCATAAGATTCAACATTCTGTACACCAGCTATTTATTTACATACTTCCCTTCTTTCCTCCAAATTCATTTCTGCAGATAAGCAGTACTCACGGGGCTGAAAGAGATCCACTTAGAAATTGCTGAATTGAGCACTCTGATAAAATGTATATGTGAGGAGTACAAAAAATAAACTTTTTGAGGCAGTTAATGGGATCTTTTTGGCCAAAAGACTTTTGCCTAGTTGCCAGCATCAAGTAACAATGACAACATTTAAACTTGCATGCTCTCAGCTGTTTTGATTTGTGTATTCTGGTTGGTATGAAATAAGAAACAAACATGATATGTTAAGGCTTAGCATTTTTTTTTAGATTAATTAAACTCCTACAAGATCTATGATCTTGTTATGATCTAAGATCATAAATTCTGATGATCAGTATTCAATAAAAGCCCCAATGTTATTGGCCCTAGTCTGGGTTTTTTGGTATTTCACAATGAGCAAGTAAAACAATACGAGCAAAAATGTGTCTTTAGATTGAAACCCTTTGCAATAACATTGTAAAACAACATAACATAAAGGACATGTCTAGCCTTGTCTGCTGCAATGAGAAAAACAACCACAACGCAAAAATGTGTGTGGTCCAAACAGCTGGCGGTCGTGTTTACATGGCGGTGAAGGACAGTAACACTGTAGCAGAATTGCGAGGATTAAAGAAATAGCCCGTACAATCTTTGGGCCACTGCTTAATCCGCTCAAGTAAATACCTGACACTCAATTTTCAGCAAGGCTGTCCAGAGCTGCTTTGACGGCTGATGTCAGCACTGGGGGTTGACTCCATCTGCTGAAGGACGTGCAAGGGTGATGAGATGGCCATGGCCTCTTCTGTGTCCCTCACATTAACACCTGAGCCTAATACTGGTCATGGAATGCTGCAGATTAAATAAAAAGGCTTTACATAGCGCTGATATCCACTGGGACTACAGTGACAATGGATACAGTATAGAAATACTGTAAATCATCTTTATTATTTACCTCATAAACAAAAGAAAATAAGTTGCAGTTACTGCAAATATGGTACTTGTTAATAATATATATACCGGGGTTTGTTTATGTGTCATATTTGGCCACTACTCACTGTCTGCCGTGGCACAGTTGCCCTTAATTACTTGTCAAAATGTTAGGCACCACAAGCGATTCTCCCTCATTTTATTACGCAGCAATTCACAGCAATCAGAACTTCACATTCCCTCTGTGTTATTTCAAAGCACAATTCACATGCATTCGGAGATGAAAAAAGGAAGGAATCTAAAAGGGTAGAAAATATCTTGAGTGGAAGCTTATGGCATGACATAAAAACACTTCTTACTCACCCACTGTGCTTCTCCAGAGACTTTTAAATCCTGCATTCAAACAGAGAAGCATAGCCACAAGCTTGGGGGTGAGAGCTTTATAAGCTCAGGGTGCAAGAGCAATGCAGGCTCGTATTACTCTTCACAGTTGCTGCATTTATCCCCTAATTCCTGATTATTCTGCAGTGAGCTGCTAGGTGTGCTCAATTTACAATAGAATAGAAGACAGATTTCATCCCTGGGGGCGCAGTAACTGAATGCATTTCTTCTTCTTCTTCTTTTTCTTTTTCTTCTTCTTCCCTTTTTTCTTTTTTTTTAATTAGAGCCTAAAAGTTTAACAGTAACTGCTCAACCATTTGAGGCAATGGAGGTGATTATCATGGGCAAAGTATTTTAATAACAGATCATTTAGCATTTTTAGTTGGAGGATCCCAGTAAAGGGAGTTGCTGAGCACTGGCCCTTTAGGCAGCGTAAAATCTTGCATGTGTTGAGGAATTCCCCTTTATTAAAGGAGAGCCTTTACACTACTTATTAAGTTTAGCCATCAGAGATATGTGTGCTATTACTACAAAAACCAAATACCTTTTTTTTTAATTTATTAATTCACAAATTTTAGTTTCACTCTCAGTTATATGTTTTAACATCAGAGAGGCCTTTTGTTTTGCTATTTTCTCCTTTTGAAACTTCAGTTGTAGGCCTACAATTTCAATTTATTTTGTATCTACTTTGCAGTCAATTTAAAGTATTTGACAGATTAATGTAAGGCGATGCAAGTACATGCATGCTTTGATCAGCTGCCCAATGAGTCCATGTTAGAAGCAAAATTAGTTCCCTTTTTGAGGAGAAACGAGAGAAGCAGAAGTTTGCTCTTCTGTTTTAAATTATATCACCAGCAATGCCTTTCTCTAAGGACTATCAAGTTGTATGAGCTTTACATTGAACAATACTACATACAGATGAAGCTGCCATTACAGTTCCTCATTTTAAACTCAGGATGTCCCATTTTTCTTGTGACAAGTTTTATCTCCGACAATACAAAGCGGCCCACTCTTAAGTTCTCATTAGAAGAGCTCCAGGTTTTTGGCCAGATAAACAGTGAAGAAGAGCAATGGATGGAGGGATGGACAGGCGGGTTGGGCACAAGAGGTGGAGACAATTAGTTATGTCTTATTGGCAGGGTCTAATTTTTCATTCCTCTAATTGAAGAAGACGTGCTAGATCAATAAGCTCCACCAGGCTGCCCTGTTCTTGCATGCACTGACATTACAGCAAAAGACCAAGCAGCACAAATAGATCTTTTATCAGCAACAGAGCTTAGTGTGTTTACAACACATCCCTTATCTTAGTAACTCCCATCTGTCCTGGTGCAGGAATCCAATTATGTTCCCAATATTAACCCCTTTAGAGAATTAACCCCACACACCACTAGTCTTTGAGCAAATAAAAGTAGGCGAGGAACCTGCTGCCAGTGTTAAATGAGGAAATAAATAATGGATGCTGGCTTTGCTTCTCTCCCTCTGTGCGCCACTGATCCTACCCACCTGGAGGGCTTCTAAATAAGATCCTACGCTGGCTGAGCACAACACAGCAGTTCATTGATCCCCACCCTGTGGTAAGGCCTCTCCCCTCAGGTGGGCATATGAAGGTTGAAGAGAAAGGGCATAAAAAAACTACACAGGAGCCAGACACAGTAATACACATACGTACAGATGGTGGAAGGCTGAATGACTCACCTGCCCTCTAGGAAGTGTAGAACAGATCAAAAGAGTCAGCAGCTTGGATGTACATGTACGTGTGTGTCAGGCTGGTGGTATACTCCAAAGGAAATCAAATGTAGCGTGGTCTCAAGAGCAGTCAAGTCGCAGTTGAATCTGTGCAATTAATATGGTGTGTTTTTGTAATGGATCTACAGCAGATGGAGCAGCATGTGAGTCAAAGTGAGGTTGTAAATCGGGAAACACACAGCCTACAGAACACATGTACCATAGAGAGTATATGGGCAGTTACATGACACTGTTGGCCAGTTTCGACTGAATGTATTTTCAGGGAAGGTACATAAAGCTGTAGAGATGTTTTAGCATGTTTGGCTGTGCATAATGCAGCATATTTGTAGGGAAGACTAAATGAACTGTACCAAATCTCTAGCAATAGCTGTGGAGAGAGCTACATCTGTTAACTCTGGACAAGTAACTAAATGACTATGAAAACAAGGAGCAAACAACTTAAGCTGTCTGTGAACATCAGACAAAAGGGTTCTTAGCATCAACTGGGTCAAGTCTGCAACCGAGATTCAGTGAAATGCCAGAGAAATGTTATGTGATGCAGAAGGCCATCTGAGAACACATAACCACTTGTTATCATGTCTCTCAATTTCCATTGTTACGCAAATTTCAGTAACCGATTACCTAATCTGTGCAGCTGAACCAGCACTGAAGAACTTCCAAGAAAGACCGTGACATCAGGTTGAAGACTTAAGAAAAACTAAAATGTGGATGTTAAGTTCTACTATAAATGGGTATTACTGTCTGGTTTAGGAGAATGGATAAAGATACGGGTGAGGGTTACTAGTGTAGCATATTGAGCTTCATTGGCATTGTCAGCTTTGGGCTTCCCATGCACTGTCATTCCCCTTGGTGTCTCATATAGACACATTTCATACATTTTATCCTCTTTACCCTCTCCAGGCTTTCAATAAATTCCAATGTAAAAGCATTCATGTCTATAAAGCATACTCCACTCAGTGTGATAGAAAAACAACAAAGTCACACAAGGACCTGACCAGAAACACCAGACTATTGTACAGGAGACCTGTGTGAACCCTCTAACCAATAGTCTTTTTCTGAACCTGACCAATGAAGTAACCTTACTTACTCAGTGTTTTTTTCCCTCAAACTGAGTACTTTTGTTGCCTTAATCTTCACAAAATGCAACCCTTTTACAAGGAAAGTCATTTCTTTGGAACAATTGTAAACCATGTGTTGAGAAAAACTTTGCGGCAGTACAGCCTTTTGTATTGTATCTCTTATAGACCCACACAGATGCTAAAGAGCATCTGAGCAGCAACATTTGAAAAGCAGAGATGAGAACATGGTGATAATTTAATTCCTGACCATTCCCAACCCTTGCTGATGCCTGCGTGTTGATGTAGACAGATTGAGGGACTGGACAGAGCTTGATAATGTCCTGTTGTATACATTTCATTCAGTCCATCTGCAGCCCTCTTTTGGCATGGGTACAAAGGGTGCAATGCTGTGTCTGCTCAGCTGTAGGGGTCAGGCAGTGCAACCCTGTCCCCAAGACTTAATGTTTTATAATACTGAACTTGTTTTCTTGGTTGAATCGTGGAGAAAAAGTAATAGCTGCCTAGATTATGTTTAGATACATTTCTTTGAGTGAATGAAAACACTACTGCGCTCAAGTCACAGGGAGCTGGTCTGGTGACAGTGAACTTATAAAGGACTGTGACCCCTGAATGCCAGGTTTGCATCCAGATTCCTGTCCGTCTGTCTAATTTTTGTCAACAAAGTTTCTCTGTTTAGGAATAAGGAAAGACATCTGTTTTTGACTGAAAGTTAATAAAATAAAAAGGAAAACATCTGCTATCTATGTCAACAGACGTTTTCCTGATATGTTCAGTTTCAAAATATTTGCAAATGGCCAGGAACTTTAATTAACAAATTTTCCTAGTTATGTTAACAGATATTTAATCAAGTAAGCACACGTTTCCCTAAAACAAATTTGCAGTTTTTTTAGGGAAACAGAGCTGCACAGCAGCAGCAGTAACAACACTATAAATGAAAGGCCCTCTGTACTTCCCCAAGATTTACTTACCATTCATACATAGCAGAAAAATGAAATGCGCTTAAGTAGAAGTATTCCAGACAAAAGCTATTCTACTTTAAGACACCCCTCCTCCCCAGAAAAAAAAAGAAAAAAAAGTAAATTTACTTTGAGTAAACATACACCCAGACCTCAGCCACAGATGATGTGGGCTTAGTCCCTGAACTTGTCAACTCCTATAAACAGCCCTGCATGTTAATAATTAATGAATTAACCTCAGCCCGTGTCAGATCAATTTTCACAAAATAATGAAAGAGGACTGACACTCTATATTACATAGTTAATTTCAAGGCAAATTTCTTAAGTGTGTGCTGGGAAAAACATTCAAAACATTGAGTGTAGTTCCCAGTACAGTCTCCAGTGGCATTATGGCATAAAAAATTTATCCAATCCACACAGGCAGATCTTGTGCAACCCACAGATTCTGCACTACTACTGAAATGTATACATTTTATGCACTTTCTATTGTTTTATACAGAATTTGAAATGTTAAGTGACAAAACACATTATTGAGGTAATATGTTTGGTTTATATAGTCATTTGATGAAGATTTACAAAATACTTTAAAGTCAGATCTGATTAAACAGACTTGGTTAAACACTTTGCTTATGATGGCAATGCTAAACCATAATAGTTCTTTTTTTTTTTTCTCAGTATTTACAGGTGATTCACGGGTTTCTTGGTTAAAATTGTGTAGTTGATGAGCTGAAGTCACAAACTAGTCAGGAGGCAGTGTGTACTGTGTGTGTGTGTGCACTACTCACTGTTTATCTGAAAGTTACATATAATTTATAGTAAAATTGAGACATCTTAGTAGGGAATGTACCATAAATTTCTGTCTGTGACCTCAATTCAACATAAAGGCAATCAAGTACAATTTTCTGAGTTACCTAAATTGTAAAGGTGTTAGCACAGTGGAAACCGCTTATGGTGATCATGTCTGTCAAGGTCAAATTTATTGCAATAAGATGATTATGGCAATCAATGAGTTTTCTTTTCTTTTGCATGTAGATTACCATCTGATTCACATCTGTATATTTATGACATGACTATAAGGTAATGAAATGGGCAGCTATGCTATTTAATTTTATTGACTGTCAAAATACAGTGCTGTCACATCCCTGTCACAGGTAGTTTCCCTGGCCATCAAAATCGACCACCATATCCATTAGGTTCACCGGAAGAAAGCTGCCAAACAGTAAATCAACGTTATGTCAGCCTCTCTCCAGGGTTCCTTCGAACATCAAACATACCAGAGCCCTGACGATCAATTCAGAGCCTCAGCCCATTCAGTTTGGGAGCACCCGTTTAACACCAAAAGAAAGAGCATCGTGCATCAGTGCTTTACCTTTTCCCCTATCTTCGTTCATACTGACCTGGCCAGTCCATCTTAGGGGTTCACCTCTGATACTCGGATTAGTGCTGTTCTCTAACATCATTCCTCCACTGACAAACTCCTAAATTTTCTAACTTCTTTCATTACATTGACTTTGAGTTTTGTAAATGAACATTTTAAGCATAGGATATTATATATGGCAAGGATGTAAGCACCATGGAGGTCGGATGGGCGGGGCGGAGGGACGAATGCTGCCAGCCTGCTAGTACTGATGAATGCATCTTTGAAAGAGTCAAATGTCAACCAGGGCTTCTGATGGTGTAAAAAATTGCAGTCACACAAAACTGCCCTGGTATGAAGCCAGTTACTGGCAGGGGAAAATCTCAGATTTCTACAAATAAAATAAGATAACAGACATTTGAAGAGTTTTTGTAGACCTCAACAGAAGATACAAATTTTCAAAAATGACATTTGACACATCAGAGGAACTCTCCCTGGAAAGTCAGGTGGGTCTCTTACTTTAATAGATTTAATTTAAGCCTTAACTATTCCAGGTTCTTGCACATTTTTGCCTAATATCATGTAATGACAGTTCTTCACTGAAAGAACCAATTATTAGCCTGAACCCATCCTGCCTCCCACCTGCTTTGTCACAGCCATCAGCAGGGAGATAGAATTGCTGGTAACAGCAGGCACTCCACCCCCTGGTTCTCTAATCAACCACCTCCCCTTGGCTTCTCGACTCATCAAGTAATAGCGTTCCATAGTCAGCGAATCTTCTGACAGTGGACAATTGAGGAAGATATACATATTTGACAGTTTTTCTAAAGCTGCTCATTTTCTTGCATTCCCCGAACTTCTTTTAATTAGAGAGACAACGGACCTCCTGTTAACGCTATCCTTTTGCTTCCACTGATTGCCCACAAATATTGTTTCAGACAAAGGACCCATGTTCACCCTATTATCAATCCCAAACTAAAGGCATGATGGAGAGGACAATCAGTAGATGGAGGTCACACTCAGTTGTGTTGCCTCTTCTAATCCAAACCCTTAAGTTCTTCAGATACATGGGTGGAGTATGAACATGCATACCTTGCCCAATGCCTCCTTTAGTATCTCCTTTTTCTTTGATCCCTTGATTATCCACATCCTTTGATTCCATCAGAGAAAGAGACGGCCATTGTCTCTGTTCAAACCCACATGTGCTGTTGCTCTGTGGAGCCCAATTCGAATCAATCAGGCGAACCGCAACTAAACACCAGCACCTAAATCCTCCCTTGGTTAATACTAGAACTACAACTGTTTTTCAATTCCATGTAACTTTGTTTTAATAAAATAACAAAGTGCCCCAGTCTTTGCCTTTTCTTAAAAGTATGTTAGGTAGCACACATTATTATTAAAAACTTTAGAGATGAAGCCAGAATTAAATAAAAGCAACTGATACCCATAAGCACCTGCGGGTTAAATTTTCCTCACATAGAGACAGTCATTTTCACAAGTATTGATTTTCCGGCCTCCCCCTCTCTCTCTCTCTCTCTCTCTCTCTCTCTCTCTCTCTTTCTATCTCTGGATGGCGTTAAAAGAGATGTGCCTTTTACAGATGAGAGTGCAGATCAACCTGCATGTTGATGGCAAATGTAGGAGAATAAAACTTTGCGTAAATGCCAGAGGTGTGGGGCTGCTGTTGGCACAACCTCAGGCCAGACGTAGCTACTTAACAAATATGTGTTGTACCATAAATGATCGCAAAATGGCTTTGTTAGGCTTTGTAATTTGCAATCTTTTATGATCTCCATCTTAATAGCCCAATCTGCCATATCTTGCTGTTGTTTTTATCTGTGATAGTTTATCTGCGGTTTTTGAATTTTTTTTTTATAATCTTGTCAGAAAAAATAACGGCCTTCAAAGAGAAATATGGTTGTCAGAACTTACTGCTGCTGCTCTGAGAGTAGCTAACATAACTAGTAGGGACTAGGGACTTAAACTAGTATTGCATTATACAGGCCTTTGTTGAAGGATGATAGATAAATTGACAATGTTCCTTTAGCAATCACAAAGGAAGGAAAATTACAGGAAGTAGGAAATAGAGTCTGAAATCAGGCAAGACAGTGGTTATCAAAATAAAACAGTGAACACAGGGAAACACGATTAACATACATATACAAGAACTAAGGGAGCTTAAGGGGTCATTAAAGTCTATTTGTGATTGCTTGACTATAAGACTGAGATCTTTTTCACAATTTCTGTTTCTAGGCAGTAATCCTTGGCATGAGTCTTAACTACATTCCCCTCCTGTTCTGCTAGAAACTTATTTCAGATCAGTCTACATTTCCTGATCCCCTGGACTACCTCTGCTCAGAAATTCCCAACCAGCCCTCCTGCCTTGCCTTGCACAATTTCTCAATTTCCCAGCACATGGCTCAATTCTCTCTCTCTCCCTTTGCTTGCAAGACTCAAGTGGCCTCAAAGGAGCATTACTTGGTCAGGCATTATCTGTCCACTTGATTTGACAAAGGCAGTTTCAACAAAGGTGATTTTACTGGGTCTTTTCTATCTCCCTCACTTGTAGCCATGACTGTTTGTCATTGTTTAAGCTGATTACACAAGGTAGTCTGAGGAACATCAAGTTTCACTGCTGTGTTTTGTTGGCCTGTTACCTGCAGTATATAATAACAACTCTACATTTTCCATAAAAAGAAACTGACTTTTTTTCTGCCATGTGCATGTAGCGTTAGCCTCGGGTACCCAGCTAGAATTAGACATGTTACACTGTTTTTCCATTTTTAAAACCATAAGTGTTTTACATAATTAGCCAGGTGTTAGAAAGGTTTTCGGGAACAAAGGCACAGAGATAATAAAGGGTACCAAGTGGAGAAGTCACATCAGGGGGGTATGGAGTGAAAATGTGTTAATCCCACCCATTAAACAAGCTCAACCTCATTATCTCCAAATTGGATCAACTTAAATGAAATTAGTTCCATATAGATTAACATATACATGTCATATATATGTCATATACTTCCCCCTCTTATAAAATACACCCATATTTTAACCCCTCACTAACTAAAACTTCAAAACAACTGTGCCATCCCTCAATTTCTGACCACTCATTCGGTGTATCTTAGGTGGCAACGTTAAGTTCCACCTATCTTACTTTCTACATAATATATGTAATACATAATACATAAAAGAACAGCTTTAGGCAAAAAAGGGCCTATTTTTAAGCAATTAAAGCTTGTAATACTTCTCCTTGAACAGTTTTACACTGAGTTAATTTGTTATTTAGCAATGGCTGTTTTCATTATAATTAATATTAAATACACCTTTTTTTTGTGGGAGGGTTTTTGGATTTGTAGTGTTTGAAAATCAGTTTCTTTGATTTTATTACTGAAGAAAGAACAATCTAACTCCACATACACCTGAGTGTATCCTGCAAATGAATCTCGAAAAATACCAGTTTATGGATTAAAATAAATTTCACCAACAACTCCAGTTACCAGTGTTCTTTCATATATCAAATTAAATATTCTGAATAACTTTCAAAAAGAAAGCAAGGAGAGAGTGCTTGTTAGCAAGTCATTATTTCTGTTAAATGTGTTTGTAGAGCAAGGTTGAGGCCATTGGCCATTTCAATAGATTTACTGCATTGTCACAGCAGGGATTCCCGCGCTCAAACAAAGGAAGGAAGGGTTTAGCACAAAGCTGAACCTTTCTCAATTTTGCTGCCACATCAGACAACATCATGTAATCAGCATAATGTAAATTTGAGTCACCCTGACAAGATCTGCCAAGTCAAATTCACCAGGTCAAGTTTACTTTTCAGTTCATTTTGTCATTGTCATTTCCAGTCATTTAAATTACCTATCCTTGCCTCTGTCTTCTAGATCCTGTTTCTAGTGCTACCTGCCTTATGTCTCTTCCCACCCTAATAGATCTCACCTGCATCTTGTTTAACCATTTGTCCGTGTATTTAATCCCTGTGTGTTCTCCCCCATGTTGCCAGTTCGTCCTTAGCGTTACCTTGTCACTTTATATCAAGCAAGTCTCCTCGTGTGTGACCATTGCCTGCCTTTTTGATCATTATTGTCTGCTCCTTCTTAACTTAGTCTGACGCGGCCTTTTGGATTACATGTGTACCAGCCTGGATATTCGTATCTGCTCATGTGTGAGCTGAGCATTTCTGGGTCCACATTCGTTTTTTTCACTGGTTGTGTTAAACTATTCATCAACCATGTGTGGTTAAAAAAACTAAAACTAAAAAAAAAATCCCTTGACATAGTCCTGTAGTTACACTTCAGATGGAGTGTGCAAAAAAAGACCAAGAAGTGTTGAAAGGTTGGACTGTATTTATACTGTGCTTTACAACACAAATCAGCATTCATCCATTCTCACACACATTTACAGACTACTGGCAGGCAGCTTCTCTACAAGGTGCCAACCTGCTCATCAGACACTCATAAACAAACAAGCACTGTCTGATGGAACAACTATTGTGAGCAGTTTGGGGTCCAGGATCTCGCCCGAAGACATTTTAACATAGGGAGCCAGGGATTGAACCACTGACCTTCTAATAAGTAGATGACCGACTCTACTTCCTGAGCTACAGCTCAGGAAACCTTCACTGATCTTTAGGTGTTCATTAACAGAGCTGCACAAAACCAAGCAGTTATAATTTTGCTTGTTCACAGGTGGATGTAAAAAGAAAGGCTTAGACATATGAAAGTGCCATTTTGCCGGATATTAGAACAGTGGAGCAATTTAAAAAGACATTGATTTTAGAATAGATTACTGAAAAAAAACTGCAGTCTACAAAAAATGAGTGACAAAAACAGAAAATTGTCTACTTCCTTAGCTATAGGTGTTGATCAAAATTCACACCAAAAAAGGTGATATATCCCTTAAAAAATCATCTCTAATTATGTGTACTTCTTGCCACAGGAAAGCTTTGCAAACCACAGAGGAGACTGCATCACAGGCATTTTTCCATTTTTGTCTGCTGCTCTTGTCGTTGCTGTAGATTATGCATATTGACAGAAGTAAGAAGCTTTTTCTCTTTTTTTTTCTTCTTTTGAAGATCCGTCACATATGTTAGATCCTGCTCCATCGGCTCAGAGATCTGCAGAGTGTGAACCGTGGGGTCCTCTGAAGCTAAGAAGGAGAGAAAGGAGAAAGTGATCAAGGGTATTGCTAACATCCAGCTTGATATTGTAGCAAGCCGCCCTTAACAGACAGACCCAGTCACTGGCCATTCAGCACTTCTATAGTACACTTTACAGTGCTCATTGTGTGCATGTGCCCTCAGCTTTGAATGTAGTCCTTTTGAAGGTTTCTGCATTTGCATGAACAGGAATGCTTCTACATCTGTTCACATTCTCTCTCACAAAAAGCACACATTCAGTGGAAACAAAAGTGAACAACTCCACAGTGAGATTTGATTAGTCAAAGATAATACATACATATTTTAGAGAAGGTCATTTTATTGTTGTTTTTGTTGGAAATGTAATGAGATACATGATGCAACTGCAACACTGTAGAATACTATATGCAATGCAATAAGAAACAAGTGAAAAACATTAAAGTTGGTTTGTGTTGGTGGGACTTTGTATGCAGCTCTCCTGACAAAAGTCATGCAAACTGAGACCTTTGTGGTTTTTGTAGTTTTTGCTCTGGGCAGAAGAACTGGTGACAACTAACAATAACTTAACTGATCTTCTAAAATGTATTGCCTGGGCCTGTACTTTGCGTCTTGTTAAATGCATCACAGAAGTTCCTCTCTGTTAAATAAAACTATTCATCCTAAAGACCAGAATAGTTGGAACTTGGCTCAAAACATCAGAGTTGATTCAGCGGTGGCCAACAAGACCTATATAATAGACTTGAAGCTTTGGATCACAGCTGCTTCAGATGCTGTTGACATGAACTCAAACCAGAAACAGGAGGTTCTCTATAAATTTCCTTATTTGGACATTAGCTACCATAGCAACAGTAGCTTTGAAAAAATTGAACAATTACAGCTTTCGTGTTGTCATCTCTCTCCACAAGATTTAATTTAGGATTCCAGTTCTTTACCATTCTGAATAAGGGGACACTTTCTCCTTGCCTTCATATTCTTCTGAACCCCTGTGGGTGAGCTCTTGACACAGAGGCAGCACATGATCTCATGGAGGCCAATAAGTGCTGGCTTGCAATTTTCAATAACCTGTAACAGAAATACCACAAAAGATATTAACTTTAAATTTTATGCATAATTACTCAAAGAAGTTGAATTAAACAGGGACGCAACAAGAGCTATAACTCATCTCCTTCTTCCTTGGGCCAAAAACTTATCAGTCAACCATCATTGTCTGCTTCACAGATGGGTCTCCTGTTACTTAAAGCAAAGAGGGATGATAAAGTAGGAACCACACTTCTATGTACAGTTTCTGTTGTTTTTTTAAACAGGTGCCTAGATGCAGCTTAATGCTAATCTGTGACTTTGCTTCACACTTCAATGCTGTACGCACAGCAGAGTCACTGACAGCTCATCGAATGACAGAACGTACTGAGTACAGTTGGTGAGGGCAGAGAGACGGACGCCTCAGATGGGATGAAATCCACACACACCTGTATGGAGGCAGCCAGTCTTACTAATGCCGAATCAAACAGTATGTGATTTTTTTTTTTTTTTTTTTTTTTATCACTGTTGTGAGTCTCACAGGTTGAATGTCCCACAGGGAAAACTCCCGCTACTCCAGATGGCAAGTCCACCCCTGACTGTCTCCATTTCTCTGACGTGAAGATGGTAAAACAGCACATCCAAGACGAAGGAAAACATTTTTAAAAATCAGTTGAAGTTGCAGAGTTTGAGTCACACTTGATTAATAGACATGATTTTGCTGAAATATGGCAGCTAAGTTAGAACTTACTAGTTTGCAAATAAAAGATCTGGCAGCTTTGTAAAGTTACGTTCTCTGCAATTATAAGAAATTGCAAGCTTTTTTGTGAATAAAGCCCATAGAATCTTTGTTTCGAGCATCATGTCTACAGGATGAAATTATAGTTTCCTTGACAGACCATTATATGACAGGAACAAAGAGTGTTGGCCTTTGTCCTGTCAGAAAAGAGTCAGTGATGAGGAGCTGGCAGTGCCCAGGAGTCAAAGCTACACAGAGGTATGCATTCAACAAAGCACCCAAACACACACTCATTCACACACACTATTAATTTAATACCCTCCAAGCAACAATTGATTGCAAAGACTTGGACTCTAATTTAATGTAATTTCATTCATCACTTTGAATTAGATTTCATGTTGCATTTTAATAATTTAAATCCCCCAGTAAGCACTCTATGCTTCATCTCAGTTTCCAAACACTGGAGGATGACCAAAGGTAGTAACTACTACAGTGGTAACGATTTTTTTTACAGTGTGGCATGTGGAATCAAGAGAAGTTGTACAGTGTGAAAACATCCAGGATGACAGAGGTGACGAGTCTCCGTTCACAACCCTGTCTCATCAATCTGTGAACAAACACAACTTTACGTATTTTTTCATAGGCAGGTTACCTCCATTGTTGTGGTAACAAAAATAAATATGAAGCAGTGGCCGTTTGGTTTTATTCAGGCACCATGACTTTTTAGTTAGGTTTGGAAAAAGGTTATAAACTGGCTAATTATAAGTACATAAAGTAAATAAAATATGTCATGACTTTTGGTTTCATATTGGATGCAAACATGAGTCTCTTAAAAGAATGCATTTGTTTGACCCATCCATCAACCCAAACCTCAAACCTATGCAGGCTTTTTTTAACGTTTAACTTCCGACATTTGCAAGTCATTTGGGCACATCTCTGCACAGAAGTCCATGGGAGGTACTGGCACATTTTCTAAACGCTAAATTTGACTGACAGGGGCACTGCATTCTGTAAGGTTGTGTTATTTGTATACAGATTAAAGAGACTGAGATGTTACTTGTGTGCTCAACTATCTTGCTGTGTTCAGCTTTCTTTGCCTGAGCACATCATCAAAATCATCATGTGTATGATTTATTCTAATTTGCTCTTAAATTGTCCGATTTAACTTTACTTGAATATATGAATAATCAACACAAAAAAGCTCATAGTAACTAATGACATATTCTCAGGTCATGGTCACTGGTGTTTGTTGTGTCTTAAAACAACAACAACTACTTCAACATTTCCTTGCACTGTGAGAAGAAGTTTACACTGCAAACCTAACAGTGTGCGCCCAATTCCAGACAACTTTTTGAAACAGTTACAGAGACACATAATCTTTTTGTTTGAGAAGATAAAGAAAAGGAAGCCTCTGTGAATCTCTGTTGGTTAATTAGCTCAAAATAGATGTTTATTTAACTTAAATAGGACTTAAAATATAGAAAATGAAGGAATTCAGACCACATTTTCTTTTGTTTAGTCCATTTTATAAAATTGATATTTATCAATAGTGCTTTAGTTGAAAACGCTTAAAAGATTTTATATTTATATCTATCTATATATCTATGTACCTCTATCTATCTATCTATCTATCTATCTATCTATCTATCTATCTATCTATCTATCTATCTATCTATCTATCTATC
>JAPZDY010000021.1:4506199-4517313 GCA_029783645.1 Ctenochaetus hawaiiensis
GAACTTTGATTTCTTAATTTTCCTTAATAATTACAGCCTTATATATATATATATATATATATATATATATATATATACACACACACACACACACACATTTTTTTCTTACATGTTATGTTTACGTAATGTAATATTTATTTTTCTCAGTTCAGACGCTGGTGATGATTTAGAATTAATATTATGCTGACAATTTGTGTCAAGTTTTTTGACTACTAATTGCATGATGTTGCTTGTTTGGTCATGCAAAAATGTCCTTGACTATAATTATTTGAATAAGGGGATGGTGACCCTGTGCTGTGTTTTTGTTTGCAAAGCTGGAGAAGTGAGTGGTAAGATAGATCGTTTATATATATTTGAGAGATAGCATGTGGTTCTCTTTAATATTAAGCACAGGAACCACTCAGTCATGCTAAGATGAATGCTTTGAAATAATAAATTACAAAATGCAAATAAGGAGAAGATTAGTCTCTGTTTATGGGTGGCATTTAATTTTAATAGGTTCATTATTTCCGGAAATTACATTTTTAAACTCTCCTGCCTGCCACAGCTGTGCTTGGTGCTGTGTCAAGGGAATGAAAGCTACAGGTCGAGAGCACCCCTCTCTGCAAACCAGACAGTTTCTCTCTCAGGCGTTAGCCTTGAGGATAAAAAAGCAACTGAATAAGAGAAAGGAATGCACTGGTGTATTTGTACAACTTTGTCAGGGACAAAATTATTGAGCTGAATCCACTGATTGTTGAACTGTGGTTACAGACACAATTTGTAACTTTCATACAACTACAACTTTCAGTTCTCACTTTAAGTTTTTGCTAATGCATTCGCCTCCCCCACCACATCCAAAATATGCTTCATCAACCATCCCTTATTTTATAGTTTCAGCACCGGGCTCTGAGCAGAAGGACACGTGGTTAAGTGTTATTTTGTGTCTTGGCTAAAGCCATGTTGTTCAAATGTTACCTCTAATCCAGCCAGTGGGTTATTATAACCATGAATATCTCCATGATCCCAAAGCATGTTTTTTAATTCTTTTGTTCCAGCATTTTATGGAAAGAATACAGGTTATTAGGACAGTATGATTACTGTCTGAGTGTAACTCAGACACACACAGTTGTGCAGGATACCAACTGAATTCTTTTATGCTTTTTGTACATCATTCCCAATGATTTTAACTAGAAATAAGCCAAAACACAATGACAGCTAGACACTCCCACAGAAAAAAAAGAAAGAAAACAAAACTATGCTCTCAGATAATTTTTGGAAATTTAATTTAAAGCAAAGACTTAGGTATAACACCATGGTCAGATTAGGAATTTATTGGGAAATGTTCTTATGCATTTACAGGTACAGTTTGGAATAGTCCCTCTCTAGGTAAAAGTACTTGGAAAGGTACCTAAATGTATGATAAATCAAAGTACCCAGTTTAGCAACAGGGGAGTTGAGATGCACCCATTTGAAGTTCATACTTATAGAAATACAATATTTTCCACAGTACATTGGGAGATTGTCTAGCACTTGTGTCATGTTCATATCAAAAATTCAACCCTGGTTTGTGACCTTTTCTTTTCTTCTAATCCCCCCTTCTTCCTTTGACACCTGTACATTCTTTCTAAGGGTTTAGAAATTCCACTGAAAGTGTCTGTGTGTGTCTACAGATAGATAGATAGATAGATAGATAGATAGATAGATAGATAGATAGATAGATAGATAGATAGATAGATAGAAATGTATTGTGTTATGGAATAAAGCTAAAGCTTAATAATCTTTGTTCCTTTTTAACACATTTTCTTTATTAGAGGGCATCATCTGAACAGTCCAGAACAACAGAGGTCAGAGGAGGGTCAGTGACAGAGTACAAAGGTTTGTAAATTGAATTTGAATAACCTTAAGAACACGATGCATGCTTGGTGGTCTTCAGAAAATAACAAAAATAAAAAAGCTAATATCATGCATAATATTGTGCATATCACACGTTGTTTGAGATGTGCATATCAAACAGCCCTTCTGGGATCATTTGCTGTCATCAGCAACAAGGGTAAAATGAACCCCGGAATGCCACTGTGAAGCTGTATCTGGTCTTTGGTGTAAAGTACAGAGCCACTGCTGCCTATAAAATGTCAGTGTGCCCTCATAGATGACTGGTTTTCATCAGGATAAGGCTTGATCCTGAGATAAAGTGTCCCTCCTTATCGACCATGACAGTTTTTGCTTGTTCTATCACACATAAAGTGTGGGCGCATGGCGCACCGCTCACAGGACTCCCCGCCGGCATCAATAGCAGCAGGATTTTCGAATGGGATTTTACTGGTCTCAGGCTTGTGAGCAGTGATCCCTGATGCAAAGCTGTCTTATCTGACAAGTGTGTGAGAGTGTGTATGTGAGTGTACTTTTCGCGATGTATGTGTTTCTGCAAATGTGTTTGTGTGTACACAGGGCGAGTGTGTTCTACTCTGGATGACTACAAAGACTCTCGTTATCTCAAATCAAGAGCATGAGGGCATTAGAGTACAGCCCACCACTCTACCCCTCCCCCTATCACCCCTCCCTTCTATCCATCCATCCATCCTTCCCGCCATCCATCTATCCTCCACTCGCGCTCCGTCACACCCTCCCCCCGACTTCTCCTTATCCTTCATCCTCAGCGTAGAGCTCAGACTCCTGGGGAGATTATGTCTGCCTGTCAGCCTCTCTGTTCTGATAGGTTAGAGCAGAGTTTTTATTTTTCATCCCCCCCTCGCACACGTGAAAGCTGACATGATTGGCACTCATCTTGAGTTCTGATTGTTGTGCTGCGTGCAGATTTTGTGGGGGAGTCACTTCTTAGATTTTGATACATAAGCAAAGCTCTGCTGACAGCCAGTGCAACGAAGGTGCGGCAAGCAGTCGATGCCTTTTTATCGGTAAATACAGGCATCCCCTCGTCTCCGAAACTTCTTCTCCTGGGAGATTTCCTGTATCACTGAGTCATTATGGAAAACAGTTTGGTGCCGCCACATCTGAACACAAAGCAAATCCCACTGAAGAACTCTGTTTTTCTAGGAAAGCAAAGAACACAGAACATCTGTTTTAATTCAGTTGATTTGGTTGTTTCTTACTTAATTTGCGCATGAAGATTCACGTAATGAGTAGCCAAGTCAATATTTAAACCCAGGCCAAAAGGTGGCCATGAGTAATTGAACAAGATAAAATTTCTACCCATTACTGCATCCTCTGTACAATCAAGGGCCATCTCTTTCTTCATTACTGCCGAGCTGCTAGACTTCGGAGCTATCCCATTACTTCTTCCTGATGGCCAACTTCCATTTTAATTTTTACCCAAACGGAATGACTTCATTATTGCTGTCTAGTTTGCAAAGTCAATGCAATTCCAATTCCATAAAATCCCTGCAAAGCTGATTCCAAGATAATTTCCAAGCAGTTCTGTTTACGACTCATTTGTAGTTTACACTCTTAGAACTTTAACACATTTTAAAGTTGTAATAACAGCACCATTGCATTTTAGGGTTGTTTGCTTTTTCTCATCAAACATCTGTTAATGAACTAACAAGAAAAGGAAAATTGTTTTTCTCCCATAATCCCCTGCCACCATGTAATGCATTTTCCAGCAGCAGTTTCCATACAACCCTGCACCATCATTTATATTCTAGAAACTATTCTTAAAACTTGAACTGCTTTGACACTTACCTGCTAATGTTCAGCAGACTTGTTTTTCTTTGTAGCACCCACTGTTCTGACATATGCCTCTTATGAGAGTCTACATAGCCTCCTATTTCTGTCGCAAGCAATCAAGGGGTTATTTTGTTTAGAGAAAGGTGACGCTCACTTTTTAGTCATTCTCTGCCAGCTGAAGGTGGGCATACACACAACTGTCACAACTGTCATTTTTTTCTGTCGATCTCGCTTGAAACCACCGTCTCTCCTGTGGGTTCTTGTCCAGCCAACGTGGTGGTGGGCACGCTGAATGATGTGGCACAGACGAGGAGTCACTGAACATTAAAAGATTTTCTATTTGGATTGAGTCATGAGGGATCTCACAGCACAAATGTGAAACATACTTTGTTTTTCACCCTTATTTTGCCAAAGCGGAACTTGAGAGGGAAGAGCAGCTTGCAGTACTTATTGTGTAAACTATGCAATTGTTTGTGCAGCAACAGAAAGTATTGATTTTGGAAGAGATAAAGTTTGAAAAGATACAGGTTGTGTAGAACTAAACAATGATTGCAATTAAAGACATTAGATAAACAAATCAGATGTCTGATGCTGATTAGAACAAAGCGAGTGCTCATTGTTTTCAGAACATAAATTTAACATGTTTTCACTCAACAAGGAAGGAGCGCATTTGTTCTGACAGCTTATGTGCTATGAAAGCCATTAGCCCAGCTTGGACTTAAGGCTGCTTCTGGCTAATGTCTGATAGCAGAAAAAAGTAAGTGAGTGAAATGTGGCTATTTCTGGTCAAGCAGCAGAAAATCATCCCTTGTTATGCCCACTCCTTTGCAGAGACCTTTCTCCATCACAACATTTGGATTGAGGTCTTGCACTGAACTAGTGGACTGTGTTTTGAGCCAACAGGATGCAGGACTCCTGCAGGAGGAGGGGATGTGGACTTTGTGTTTTATATCAGTGATGACTGGTGATGCATTTTACACTTTACATTGCCTATATGTTTCTTTTCATTTTTATCTCATCCTATTCTATTCTATGAATATGTTCTGTGTTTGTAGCATGAAGGACTACATACTTTCATTTCACTGTGCAACCGTGCATTACACCAAGAAGAATAACATGTCTCTCGCCCTGTTCAACGAAATGTGTTTAATTCCAGTAATAATTTCTTGCATCATCGCTCTTAGAGGGTCAAGTTACCAACATTACAAGAAAACAACTTCATCAATCAATCTTAGTGGTGACTGAGGTTTTGTTAACGTAGTGCAGTGAAATTAAATGGGATTTTTTCCCCTTTACTGCCAAAAACACTCAAACAATACATTGAAAAACTCTAGTAAAAAAGTCTTTGCTAGTCTGAATATTCCACAGTCCTCACTCGTAAGACTTTCACAAGGACTATTTCTTTTGTTGAGAGTGGATCTCTGCATGGCTGGCTTCAACCATGGACAAGAGAGGAAAAAATAATTTGGTCCTGATAATTGCACAGTGTCAGTAATGAAGAAAGAGCATGAAACTGTTTGTTGAGTCATATCCAGCAGCAAACCTTCGACTCTCCAGACCATTAATTGGCCGTGCCTCTGATCCACATCAGCTAATTGGTGCTTATGTGCTATTGGGCAACACTTCCTCATTGATCATCATTAGATGTTTTAAAATAATAGATGACATTATTCAAAACATGTCAGTAGTTCACTTAGTGCACTGGCTCATTATATTATGGTGCTGGTGTTGAAAGTGGCTCCATTTCTCCAGTCTGAGTAAAACCACTTAGGCTTAGAGAGCATGAAATAATAATATAGCTGCCAACAGTGCTGCTAGAGGACTATGAAGACCTTTATGAGCTATACGTCTTGCTTCATTTACAAGTAGAACAAATGAGATACATTGCCAAACTATTTCTACTTTTTATTTCCATATGTTCTCTACTTTCTTTTTGTGCATGCAGTCTTTTGATTTTTTTAACAGCGTACCTTTCTACATGTATACCCTCACCTTAGTGCATCCACGCTGTCGTTGCAATCTCTTCCAGCTGAAAATCACTGTAATTTTTGCCATTAGGTGTCCTTTCCCTCAAGCGTCCTGATGCTTTTCTGAAATCTGGACTGTCAGAAATACCTGCAGCCTCAGCGTGAGCCTATGAGTCATCCTCATCCTCCCAGGGAACAGAAAAAAGAGAATGGAAATGACAACCTCCAGCTCTCTAGGAGGATCTAAAATTACCATAGTATTTAAGGAATTTTGAAAGAACCAACACAAATTGTGATCAAACATAAAAAACAAGATTGAAAAATGGAACAATGATTTAAAAATACACTGCATGGCAGCAACTTCGCATGATGCCACTGGTAGGACTTTGCACACTCTCCGTCTCGGCGTGAAATGATGAATCAGAGCAATCCTTAGTAGGAAAGTTCATAGTGGGAGATAGACAGACAGGGGGAACAGAGGGAAACGGTGCAAGAAGCTTACTGGCAGTGATGGTGATGCCAGATGGGAGAAGGAAGAGCTGCCCAGGAGAGGCGCCAGTAAGCAGAGACAAGTGGTGCCAGCCCAACTGTGTCTAACAGGAGGTCCAGCTATTTAATCAAACCCAACACTGAAACCACACTGGTGCCAGATGCAATTCAAATAAATGATGCAAGGGCCAATTTGTTTTTGTATAGATTTCCTACCACACCCTCAGTGAAAGATGTAATAAGAACTGCATCTTGTTATTAGTTGTTAAAAACTCAATCATCATAGGCTGGGAGATGGTATAAGTCATGGATTTCAGGATTTTAAGTTAGTTTGTGGGGAGATTAAGCTGAGTTGAGGATGCACAGATAGAAATGCAATTTATCTCTTTTAACAGTGTTGTATGTACATATCATTGCTATACGTGCAAAATGTGGGAAGGATCAACATTTGTCCTTCAGTTAATCCAAAACTGGCTTGCACCTCGCTGTGCCTACTGCCCAGATTCAAACATCCTGTCATTTGGGTGATTGAGCTGCCAATACTCCTCCGCCCACACAAAAACACACACATGCACACACATTAACCATATACACATCAAAATAACACCTAAAAACACACCTAGTGAAGTGAATACTAACTAAAAAGAGAGACTATTGTTTATTATGTCTGGGTATCCCTTTGAGATGGCTGATAGAATCATCTTTTGCTTCTCTGTGGCAGATGAAGAAACAATACAACAGAGGAGACAGCTAGTCTGAGCAAGAAATAACTGGAACTACCTTGATTAAATTCAGAGGTGTGAGATTTTCATCAGCATGATATGGCTCAGTGGGGGTGTTGGGGTAATAGTAGGGGCCAGGAGTATTTCCTGTTGACAGAAAGGACACACTGCTTGTCAGCAAAGTCATCTTTTCCATGCACATCTGCACTGATTTTGTGCTGCACACTAAGCAGGCCATTAATCTAAACCAAGACCACTTCTTATCGCACAGAGCGACAGGCACCCTCACACTGTGTACAGAGAATGAAAAATAGATATCAGATTTTTTTTTTTTTTTTTACTTCACTGTGTCTGTCTCTTTGTGCACCTTATTCTTATCAACCACCTTCCTCTTTCTGCTGCCAAGGGGTCATTTGAATTTGAAACGGCTTTGTGTCCAGCTCTCTTAAGCATTGCAACACAGAAATGCCTCCAACAAAAATAGCACCGTGCCTCTTGACCCCTTTTTTGGAGTGCCTGAGCAATGGATCGATGCACAGTGGTGCTGATGCTGTGACATTTCCACAAGGAGATGGATGTTGTGGGGTCTATAAGGCAACATGGTGACATTTACATAAGGAAAAATGGATGCTGTTAGGCCAGGAATGAAAGTAAAGAGGTGGGAGAGGAACAGCAGCATAGCGGTTATCACCCCATCCTCATTGATGCTTCTTGGCATTCATTTGCCCCTCCTGCTGTGGTACAGAGATGGTACATGAAACATTTTCTTTACAACATCTGTAATTCCAGGCAGCAATGGAACTGAGGTGATGACATACGCATGTCCGCGCCTTGCAACCAGCACTGGAGGGAGGTTAATGAATAGATTTAAATGAAGATTTAAATTTTTTCAGTCGATCAGAGCGGCAAGATGATTCAGACCTAAGCCTGCCTGCTCGTCTTGTGCACTGTGGTTATTTATAAAAGAGGACAGGATGTGCAGAGGGACTCCTAGCGCAGCAGAACTCAGAGCTGAGCCAGCCAATCTTAAAGTTATTCAATCAAAAATGAGTACATTTCATATTATGAGTACCATATTGAATGTGGGCCAAGGCGTGCTGCCCACAGAAAATGTTCCACAGCTCAGGAAATGATTACTAAAATGTACTGTTATATGTCAGGGCGACCTGCTGCAGACTGTTCCAGCTAGTCTTTTTCTTGTCGAGGAGGAAGTTTTGCTTCAAGTAAAAGAAAGTATGAGCACGCCATTTGTCTTATTAGGTATAAGGAGTCCTCATTATCATCATCTCTGTGGTTAAAATGTTCCTAAATTAAATTTAAATGCATCAATTACATAGTCAGACTGTGATTGCACGGCTAAGTGTTTCATGGTTAATTAGAGTTTTCCAAATCAAATGTGTTATCGGAAACTTTTCTCTTAAAATCATTGTAACGTAATAGAAATGAGATTTTATTTGTATATAATGGATCTGGTACATTGCAAGCCTGAGGGTTTTCCAAACTGTACCATGGAAACTATTGGCTTAGCTTTGTGCACCTGAAACACAAGTCCAATATATTGGAGCATCTGTCTTACTTACTGATCTCAAATATCCTATTCTGTCATATGTGGGAGTCTATTTGAAGGAGAGACTGCTGTGAAATCACTCACACTGCTTCTTGTGAAGATTTTATTGGATATAAATAGATCGAAATGGAGCTTCAGGTGAGCTATTGACTGCTGGAGTTATTATCCAAAATTGTTATTGAATTAATCTGTGTTTTGATGCTTATAGGGGAATAAAATTGGTATTGAAGGAGTTCAGACCACTGAACAAATCAGTGAGATCTTAAAAAACTAGCATGTCTTACTATAGGAGCAGCAAAATTGAATTGCACTGTCAGATAAATACCGTCTAAACTTGATTTATTAGCTGAAAAGTGGACTTGTGGGTCAACTCAGGCCACAGACTTTTTACTGCAGGCTGAGAACTTTGCACTCCAACCAAAGGAAAGACCATGCCTTTGCAATTTGCCGATATTGAATTCATTTATATTGTCAAAATCAATCTGGCTTTAGTGTGACAGTTTATACAATGGTACTATTACACCATATAGAGAAAAAAAAGGGAAAAAATGAACTCTCAGATTTTTCAGATTGCAAATGCAATGACTCATTAAATCATTATCATGTTCGAACTTTAACAATTATACCATATTCATAATGTGTGAATAATTCCTTATGATCACTGCATCCTCTAAAAGAAGTTATATCTCAACAATAGAGCCGCCTGTGCAATCTCCCATTCAACTCTAATTAGTTCACAAGCTTATAATGTACTTGTCTTTTCTGGCGGAGGTTTTAACACACCACTGAGTCCAGTTGGTTGTCTTTTTATCATTGAATGGTCTCATCAGCTCAATATTCCACTAAGCCTCTAAAGCAGCACAGAAGGGAGATTTTTTTTTCTTTTTTTTTAATTGATAAACTAATCTTTGCCAGAGAGAATTTCCATATCTGTTCCTCTGCTGATTCAGGAACTGCTCGCTGCCCTGTTTCTGAACTGGCCGACGTAGCGTAGGATTGTCACAGAGTGCCTCAGTTTCAGGCAGACGCCTGGCTGTGACGCTGCACTTCTGTCTAGCCAACTTCTGCCGTATAGGTTCATTAGTGGCGCCTGTGTTCTCTGTCTCCGACTGTTTGAGGCCCATCTGGGCAGTGCTTTAAGACGTCTAAATAATTTGTTGACTTGCTCATTTAAATTTGTGTCCTCTTCTGAAACATTTTTGCCTGGTTAAATATGAACACACATACAACAAGAAGAAGTTCAGTAAATGTCTACAAAGATTGTGTCTCAGGTTTGAGCCTGTTCTTTTCACTGGTGCTTATAAAGACATCTCAAAACAGTCTTCTCTACATCTGGATTCCATGCTGCATTATTTGAAGAACAAAGAAGTCCTCTTAGCTCCGATAACCAACCATGTTGTTATAAAACTTGACGTCTGAAATGCACAGATTTTACGCCAGCCTCCATGGTCCATAAATCATTGCACCAGTGTGACAATGCGCAGGTCTCCTGCATCTATAAACAAATCACCTCATTGTGTTCTAACTTAACATCTGGATAAAGAAGCCTGCAAAACCTCCCTGCTCCAAGAAAACACACATATCATACCTTTATAACTGTGCTGAGATGGCAGTGAGGAGTCTATCAAAAAGCTGTTTCTCTGTGCTGTCTGACACGTAACATCTGCAAGTCATCCGACACATTGCAGAATTATCTCTCTCCCTCTAGAGATGAGTTGTGCCCTGAAGACAAACTGCAGAGATGAATCTCCATAATTGTCTCCCTCCTTCACAGTGGCTGTGAAAGTGGGAGCCCCTGATCTCAAGGCAGGCAAAAGTAGCCATGTGTTATTTCTTAACGAAAAGAGCCAAATGAAAGACTCAAGACAGGGGGGTTGAAAAACAAATCAAGATCTAATAATAAAGTTAAATTCTAGATGAATTAAACAGGTGCAAAAAACAAATAGAGAGTAGGAACAAACCAATAAAGCAGAGGGAACTGAGGCCGGAAAATTGAAGAATCACACGACCAGCAAACACAGGCGCAAACACAGCACAGGGGAACAGACAGAGACGAAGAGCCAACTGAAAGAGGAAAAAACACAGACTTATATACACAAGAAAGAGAAAAGAAACAAGAGACATGTGAAACTTCTTAGCATTTAAAAAGGACGGGAAAGCACACAGATGGGAAGGAGATGAAACATGACACAAGGGAAGAAATTACAAACTAAACAGGAAATATCTGAACTAAAATCCCAAATCATGATGCCGTGTCAGTGTGGGATAAATGGAACAGCAATTTTCAAACTCATATACAAGGATACAAGGATACAAGGAAGTTTATTGGTCATTATACAACCTGTTGTATAATGAAATTAAAATGTGGTTCCCTCTTGATTGATTAATCGATTGTATCAAAAATGAAATAAAATTATGAAACATGGAGGAGTGCAGATCATGCATTAAGTAGTATCACAGCCTGAGGGAAGAAGCTGCTCTGTAGTCTGGTGGTACAGCAGCGGATAGTTCTGTATCTTTTGCCTGATGGCAGCAGGGTGAACAGGCTGTGGCTGGGGTGAGTGTTCTCTTTCTGCGCAGGCACCTCACCTCCCCGATATCAGTGATGCTTGGTAGCTGGGTACCAATGATGTTTTGGGCAGTTTTAATCACTCGTTGCAGAGTCTTCCTATCCTGGGCCGTGCACATCCCATGCCAGTTTGT
>JAPZDY010000021.1:4517413-4536491 GCA_029783645.1 Ctenochaetus hawaiiensis
TTCCTGTCCTGGGCCGTGCACATCCCATGCCAGTTTGTGATGTTTTCAGTCAGGATGCTTTCAATCGCTCCTTTGTAGAAGTTGACAAAAACTTGGCATGGGGATTTTGCTATCTTAAGTTTCCTGAAGAAATACAGCCGTTTCTGAGTTTTTTTAACCACGGCAGAGATATGTGAAGTCCATGACAGGTTCTCTGTTATTTTGATTCCCAGGAACTTAAAACTGCTCACTTGCTCCACCTCAGCTCTGCCTATGTAGACAGGTTTGTGTGTCTTGGCCTCCTTTTTTCTAAAATCAACTATCAGCTCTTTGGTTTTGCTGACGTTGAGCAACAATACCAAACACATGGTTATCTAAGGGGGGTGCTACAAAGTTCAACAGAGCCAGGCTTTCTTTGTGTTAGCTGGCTCAACAAAACCTAAAGACGCAGTTAGAGATTAAGGGTATATAAAATGGAAAACTCTGGCTTTAAACTCAAATTAGCTTGCTAACCCATTAATCTTGCTTCCTGGATCACACCTCTAATCTGAACTTTCTTTTTTTGAATAATTACTGCAGTTTTTTTAAAAAAAAATCAGATTGCAAAATTATCCCTCAGCTGATTTTTCCTCTTTTTGTGAAAGCTTGTCACCATTGGAATCCATTAAAACTGATATGACTTCAAGTTAAAGCTGCTAGCTCAGTGTCTGTAGGGGCTAAGTGTTTTGATAGTTATAAGATGGATTTTTTGATAAAGTACTAACTTCCTGTGATAAAAAGCCACTATAGACCTCCAGGAAGGAAACTGACCTGACACACGGATTATTTAAAGGTACTCTGTGAAAGTTTTGCCCTTGAGCACCACTACATATATTTTTTTAAATGAGAAGTCCCTTCTTTGTTTGCCTTTTGCAAATGCAAAAATGAGCACATTAAATAAATGAGCTTGCACATGTTGCATAAGCAGGTTAGGTTTTTTAGTGGTTTCATACTATTCCACTTATCCATAGATGGATAATGCATCAAGATATGTACCAATGAGTGAACAAAGACAAGACTTTGAGCAAGTCAATCTGAATGTAATCAGTGAAAGACTGAAGCTCCTTCCATCCATTATCTATAACTGCTTATCCTCAGAAGGGCTTGATCTGGGCCACTGTTTAGCTCGCTCGGTAGCGCACGTGGCCTATGTACGGAAGGCTCTGTCCTCCACGCAGCGGTCGCGAGTTCGATTCTAGCTCCGACCATTTACTGCATGTCACTACCCGCTCTCTCTCCCTGTTTCCTGTCCAATCTTGCAGCTGTTCTATCACTAAAAGCGAAAAAGCCCGAAAAAATATCTTTAAAAAAAAAAAAGAAGGGCTTGATCTGATCCCATCTACAGTGGGCAAGTTGCAGGCTGCACTCTAGGCAGGTCACCAGTTCATCACACAGTTGACACACAGAGAATAATCATTCACTCTCTTACCTACAGGCATTCAGAGTTGCCAAATCACTAATATCTCCCAGAAAGGCAGGGGTTTTTACCCAGAACCTTCTTGCTGTAAAGCAACAGCACTACAGCTGCACAACTGTGCTGACCATGCTTGGATCTTTAAGTAAATTTGCCTTTGCAAATGCCTTATGAGTAAGTAAGTGCAATATTTAACATTCCTGTTAGACCTCAAGGGTTTAGTCAGTAACACTAAATGTTAAAAAAAACAACAAAACTTTTGTTTGCTTACAAGAAAACTCTATGAGGCATCCTGAGCAAAAACTGTCCCTGTGTGCATAAGGCAGCTAAAAGCCTAACCATTTTTCCTAAATTATGTTTTTTCATTGTTTGAAACAGCAAATGCATTTTTAATGAGACATTGTTGTAAGGTTTACATTTTTATCTGCATAACTTCAGATGACATATTTATTTTATTTCTCTGGAAATATGAACCCCCTAAAGCCAGTTTTTTTTTGTATTGTGAATGTTTAAGTGAATTAAATGACTAAACTGAGGTTAGAGAAAGATTCAAGCCCCGTTGAGATTAACAAGAACCCACAATGTGTTTGCTCTCAATACAGTTGAATATATTCTTTTTATGCTATCAAAGTCTTATAACTCATCGCTCACCTTCTCTATGAGAGCTGATTGAAAATCAAAACACTGTTACTGACACGGTCTAGGCAGCAAATTAAATTGTATGTAAATATTTAAATAATTTATGGGTATATAGATGTAATTCAGGACACAGGCTGATAAGAAGAATTGGTTTCACCTGCATGATGAGCCTTACCATAATGCAGCAGAACACGGCAGACCAAACAAAGAAGTTTATTGAAGGATTACTCTTAAACCCTGTTTGAAGATGGTTTTCCATTGAATTTATGAAACCAACTTTCTCTCCAACAAATTATATATAATGCAGCCAATTTGCAATAGCAATTTATTTCCATTGGCAACATTTAATTAGATGTAGTGAAATGTTTTTACAGGTAATTGAAAACATTGTGTTGGAGGAAACCAGAGTGATCAGCTGGGTATAATAAAACAAATATCTTTACAAGCTATTTCATGACTGGTTTTCACTTCTTTCCATCAACAAATTAGATGACATATAAAAATGTCTTTTCATGAGTGCAATGTTAATTTGTCAAATTCTTTTTTTCATTTTCCTGTCTCTTTCAAATCACTCTTGTTTATGCCCAAATATTCCCTCTTGGAAACTAGCAGCAGCCAAATGCTAGATAAAATGATAGCAGTGTGATTGACATGTTGCTTAGTATTGTGCTGTGGTTGAATCACATTTTAATTGACTCTCTGGTGGCTCAAAATGCACCTCAGTTATACGGAGTTCTTATCAAGATGTGTATCAAATCAATATCCAAAGCATAACAGCCACATCCATGCATACTAATAATAATGTGCCAAAGAGTTGGTATAGTGGTGATAATCTGGGATGCACGAATGACACCGAAACCATATTGAATTTCTGATATGAACTGTGTTTTTGGAGGGTCCTCTGCGTTCACCCTGTCAGCGGCCATCAGGCCAGTGTGATTTGCTTCCGTGTGTGAAATGTGATGTGGCGCTAATGCCCTTCCATTTTTCATTTCACTTTAAAGCTTTTTGTGTGTTGGCTCAGTGTGATGAAGTTTGGATTACATTCCCTCCTCTGCCCTACTCCAATCTGCCTCAGTCTGTGAGCCATCCATGAACCACATATCCTGGCTGTTAACTTTTAGGATAAAGTATGTTATGCATTTCAATTAATATACTGAGGTGCATTAAAAAAATTGTTGACCCTAACACAATGCATGATAAAATAAGTATTTGTTCATCTAAGTACACACAGATCACCAGTAATAACAAAATCAAAGATAAGAAATACTACTGTCAGTAAAACTAAGGACCAAATATTGGTTTTGAGATAAACACAGGCTATCACACAAACCCCTATCTACCTAAGTAGATCTGCATTTGGGCGTGTGAACAGCTTTACATTCCTTTAAATCAGCTTTAGTGAACACCTATCATGGTAATCTGGCATCTCCACCCTGGGGAAGAGAAAAAAATAAAAGACCAGAAGCCTCAAAACAACTGTATTTTTTGGGACACCTCATGAGGCTGAATTCTCACACCAAGTTAAAAATATCCTGACTGGAAACAAATTGGCATGGGATGTGGACGGGTCAGGACAGGAAGCCTCTAAGGCAGATAATTATACCTGCTTTGAACATTATTGGCACCCATCTGCTGACTGTCAGTGATATCAGACAGATGAGGAGTCTGTGCAGAGTCCAAACGATTACTAAAAGACAATAGCAACCTCAGCTGCAACCTGCTCACCCCTCTGCAGTTTGACAGGAGATACAGAAGTATCAGCAGCTACCATCAAACTACAGGGGCAACTTTTTTCCCTCAGGCCCTCTGACTGTGAGACTTCTTAACTCTGCACTTCACCTTTCACACACACACACACACCAAAAACATACACACACTCATAAAGTTGAACAGTTGTAGCTGTAACAGCCACTTAAACACCTGCTTAAGACTACACAAGGCTCCCTGGTGGGACAAGGGGACCCCTACTATTCTTTCATCTAACCACCAGGGCTCTGACTTCATTCAAGCCTCCCTAGAAACTATCATACAGAAAAATGAACCCTAAAACTTAGTTTAAAGAGGAAAAAAAATCTAATCTCTCTGATGGATCTACAGAAAAGTCTATCAGAGAGATTCAAGTTCAAGTTGTATGTCTTGATATAGATCTCCACACAAATTTCAGAACTTTTTTTTGGAGGAAACCCCTCCCGTTCAGGAACATTTTCCTCTTAACAAAGGGACTGTGTTGTCTCAGGCATCCACACTCTTTAAAACACTATCATCAATATCTGACTTTTGGAATGACTAAATGTGTAACTTTGTATCAGGGTTAGGATAAGGAAATGGTTAGGGTAAGTCTTTTGCCATTATGTTCATTAAAATGCATCAAGTAAATGTATGTAAAGTATATAAAGTTAAATATATAAAAATCTAACTCCATAAAATCCCTAATGTTTTGACTTGTGTCAATCATCTGAGCCAGAGAAAGTTGGATATTTGGTCATTCAGGTTGTTTGGTATTGAAGTACAGTTCTTTACAGTGAAATGTCTTAAACAAAAAGTTTTAAGACACCTAGAGGGGGTTGTGCCATGAACACTACCTTTTAACGAGGCAAACTCTGCGTGATTTGACTAGGAACTGCTTTTACTTCTTGACTAAACTCCATGTATAAAAAACGTCACTTGAAAGCAGAATCAGATCCTTTTGTTTACCAGTACGAGAGGTCCCATTCTGTCTGTGCTATCAACCAACCGCCGGATCTTTACTCCATCACAGAGACAGCCTCAACACCATTTTTCTTGCACCTGACTTCCATCTGGATAAGGCATCACTCTTTGGTCATGTAAGTAGCATCTTCCCCCTGCAAACTGGATGAACTCAGAAATTGCAATTAAACACGATTTCATATTTACGACTGCTTTTATCAGCTGCTCACTAGTGATGGCCAATAATCGCCATTTAAATCAGTTCACTTTGCAGCGTTAAATATCTTGTTTTGTCTCTCTTGAGGTTAATTCTTAATTCTTATCCCTTCAGTTAATTTGTATGTTAAAAAACCTGGTCTGATTAGAGTGGTAGCTTATTAAAGCCACTGTACAGCTCAGACTAAAAAAATAAAAGAACCCTGTAGCTGAAATCGATAGATGGAATATGAAATGGTTTACCTGGCATGTTTGAAGCATTTTTGAGGCAACCTTCTAGTTCTCACACTACCATTTATATCTGCTGTGGTAACAGATGTGTTGTGAAGAGCGCTGATCTTATTTCAACATGCTACTCTGCTGGGACAGCCCTCTCTGCAAACTCCCAAAGCTTGTCACTCCATAAACAAAGAACTAAACAGTCTCTGACTATGTATATGTGTCCTTAAGGAACTGATCTATGTAATAAAACATGCATCTGTGGCATTTAGCAGGGACGTTTACATTTGCAGGGGTTACTTCACTGTATTGGTTGGATGGCAAGGTTTAACAACCAGTATCTGCTTATAGGACACACCGAAACAAGAAACTATAGGCAAATATAACAACAATTGAATCTCTAAATTTGGACACAAATCAATCCTTCTGGATTCTGCATGGTTTATGTGATGCTCTTAGATCATTTAAACTGACATCAGCTGGCTGGTTTGTTTACAAAAGCCAAAAACCTGATTTCAGGGTTAAAACTCTGCTAAACCTAAAGATTAAATCTGGAAACAAACACTTGCACATGCAAATACTTCCAGATTTTACACAGTTTGAGCCTAACTGAAAAGACTTCTACTGTCATTAAACAAATGTGGCTGATGGATAGTTCACTTATCTATTGCTAAAGACAAGTGAATTGTTCATCTCACCAACTCCCCAACACCAAATGGCCTGAAAGAGCATGGACGATACCTAAAATGGATGAAGGTGGAGTTTTTTCTTAGTGAAGAAAAACCTCTTCATAACATCTACAAGAGCCTGGAATACTCTGGAGAAGGTATGTGTTCGTTGTCAAAGTCTACATTCAAGAGATGCATTCCTGAATTGAAATACTGTGGATTTATAACGAAGTGTAAACCAATGGTAGATCAGAATTTGACAGAAAAGACATGAAAAAGCCTGCCCAGTTCTGGAACAAGACTCTTTGGACAGATGAAACTGAGATTAGCTTTTACCAGAATAATGTGAATAGACGTGTGGAGAAGGAAAGGAATGGCTCATGAGTTAAAGCATACTATACGTTGAGCATGGTAGTGTTATGGAATGGCCATGTATGGCTGCCAGTGAAACTGGGTCACTGGTGTTGTTTGATGATGTGACTGCTGATAGAAGTAGCAGTATGACTTCTGATGTATATATGGCTATACTATCTGCTCAGATTCAGCCAAATGCTACAAAACTGTTAGGACTGCGCTTCAGAGAGCAGATGGATAATGACCCAAAACATATGGTGAAAGCAATCCAAGAGATTCTTAAGGCAAAGAAATTGAATATTCTTCAATGACCATATCCATTTCCTGAGACCATATCCATTTCCTGATCTCTACCCAGTTGAGCATGCTTTTTAACTTGCTTAAGACAAGACTGAAGACACAAAGACCAATGTCCAAGCAGCAACTGAAGGACAATTTACAATTATTTTAGTTTGTCCAATTACTTCTAAGCCTCTCAAAATGGTTAGACTGGCTGGACTTTGTAAAAATGTAAGCAATTCCTTAATGGTTAACACAGTATTTTTGCTAAACCCATTTAATTTAAGCTGATAGTTCACACTTTAACCACTTTTAATTTCAAATAAAGTGGGGTGATGTAAAGAGGAAAAATTGTGTTACTGTCTAAATATTAATGGAGCAGGCTGTATAGAGATACTATTGACAGAACATTGTGTCAAGCAGCTTCAGATGTCAGCAAACTCCTTTCCTTATGGAGACTGACAAAGAGGACAGACTGAGAAAAACACAGGAAGCAAACCTCACACTATACTCACACATAGGAAAAAGGAAACCAACACACAGTGGAAGGAGAGACGATGACAAGATGCAAACACAAGGGAGAGAGAGACCGGAGGAGAGACTGAATCTCCGGATCCTAAACATCTGGAATCAGGCACTGACAGAGCAGAGAATCCAGGACACCTGATGGTTGAGCAAAGAGAAGCCTGCATGGAAAGATAGGATAAGGTAAAAAAACAAGGAATACAGACAAAGAGAAAGAGAAAGACAGGAAGACACACACAAGAATATGGAGAAATGTAGGGGGATCAGAAAGGTATAAAAGGGTGAGCCTATTGAGAATTCCGTAAGTCACCAGAAGCACCTTAACATCTGATCTGAAATAAAAAGGGAGCCAATAAAGCCAAGCTTACTATTATGCAATGTGGCCAGATGTTCTAGTGTTAGTTAATTTACTAGCAGAAGTATTCTTTGAGACTTATTTAGCAAGAATAAATGCTCTCAGTGGAACTTGTCTTAAAATTATTTTCTTAATAGTTTGAAAGTCGAGACCTACAATTTTTAGCTAACATGTATCCTTGAATTTCTCATGAAAAAAATGGAAATTTCAACACAACTCAATGAAAACTTTACAGAGACAAAATCTTAGGATAAAGGCTGATAATAGGTAGTTATTGAGCAATACCAATCAAACTCTTTTAACCCTATTCACACCATCAAAAACTCCCACGTTATGATTAAAAGCTTCAGAACCATGTCTGAATAAACCTACTGATGAGATTGTATTCTGAGCTCTTTCGAGGTTATAAACTTGGAACCTTAACTAGAATTTTCAGGTAATTAAAACAAAACTTATCTGAATATCTCATTGTAAATGAATGAGCACTCTTTTTTTAGGTGAGATTTTGGTGGATTGACTCATTTTTAATCACCTCTCTTCATCATCTAATGAATTGTACCATCAGCCATTATTTCTGCAGCTAGTTTTTATTTGCACTATTTGAGAAGGCTGCAAAATTTGTGATGTGATTGCAGTTTCCCCAATAGAAAGTGATGGGCAACTTTGTAAGATAAGGGTTGGTAAAAAGGTAAAACTACTACATACATTTAGTTTCAGCCGGGAAACGTGATTGTCGGTGACAACTGCTATGACGTAGCAGCCTGCCAGCAGGTGCTTCGGGCTCTGAGCCCACTCTCTGAACTGGCCACAGAGGAATAGCTGTCAGGCCTGGTTACTGGCGTTGCTATCTAGCCCCCACACTCCTGGTGTATTTGGGAGCTCAGCAGAAGAGGGGTGTGAATTTGTGTGTATGGTTGCATGTGTGTGAGAGAGAGGAATGTGAGTGTCAGGGAGTGGAAGCTACAGACAATGAAACAGTAAAAGCATGTAGTCACTAGGGGAGGACCACCTTCTCAGAGTTTCAGCTACACAGATGTTTGCTGCAAATTGTAGACCTGAATTGGCGTCTATTCCAAGAGAAAAGACACACATCGTACATGCACTTCCATGTCCTTATGACTTGAGTTATGCAGGAAAGCCACAGCGTTGTTGATTTCTCACTGAAGATGAGCCTGCTTTTGGCATAAAGCTTTTTAAAATGCTTAAGTGCTGTGTTGAGTATTCACACAGGAATACTCTGGCACTGCAGATATGTGTACAGAGTACTTCAATGCAGTTCTGCCTGGATCAACAAACTAACAACAGCTTTGCTTTTAAAAACATGACAAATATAGGAAGTTTTCCAGGGAATTGGGTATGTTGCTTTTCATGAGTTTTCATGATTAAGATGGTTTTTTTTTTCTTTTTTTCCCCCTGCTCATTGATTTGACTATGTATTGAGATTATGCACATCTTCCAGGATGTCTTAAAAATGTTATGTAGGATAGCCAAACAATTATGGGACTGGCAACTGCCTCCAATTTTATTTTGTGAGGAACTTATTAATTTAATGGCCCTGAAATTATCTAGAGAGCAAAAATGAACAGTTGCCAGTTTTTAGTTTGCCAGCGATTAACATGACCCATAATCTCACTCAAGTAAAAAATATGGTGCGGGGGGGCACACACTGATATTTACCGCATGTATTTTTGCATCCAGGCAAACTCCATCTGCTGATAATTACTGTTATATTGAGTTTAAAGCTTTGGATTAAACTAAAAGGTGGATCTTGTGTTTAGACCCCCAACTCCCCCCTACAGTATAATAAAGAAATCAAAGCAATGTATATTTACACAGCTAGAATGTCTGCTATTTTGTGCTCTCAGATAATTAAACTCTACTCATTTCTAATAATCTCTCTTAGTTTGAAAGGGTACATCTTGATCATAGGAATTCAGGTAAACATAGTGCTGAGTTATTAAGGCCTTTAATATTCAGCTGCTGAGAGCAGAGGAATTAAATGGAAGAACTGAAGATATTCTCCATTGTAATTTATCTATTTAACAGTTGTCTCTCAAAGTGCAGTAATCATAAAAAGCATTTCTGAATGGTTAACCATTATGAATATTAACGTTTCTCTTTGTATTCCTCTCATTTTCTCACTTTCAGAAGGTGTAATAAGACTGGTCTTGCAGATGTGAAATAAACTTGGGTTAAATAAAGAATCGTCTGAATTAATGGAGGCTGTTTAATCTGGTCGGATGAATCAATGCATGAAGTACCTACACATATCCAGGTTGTCTCACTCCTGTCCTTGTGAATGAACAAATTTCTTACATTAAAAGATGGATCTTATTTAAATATGAAATATTCTTTTCATTTAGCTTGGCTGCTCTTCATCCCGCTGTTTTTCTCTTCACAAGTAGTGATGATCTCTCCAAAACAGCAACCTGGCAATGAGCATTCCAGTATGGAGTGATGAGTGACGTGTCGCGTGTAAATTGTCCCACATTGGATCAGACATATTGATTTCTGAGTGTTGGTACTTGGATCTTTTGAGCTGTGTGCTTCCGCGGCAGAATGATTACTTTTTCATTATCTCATTGATATTTCATCATCATTGTACTTCTCCCTCCCTTCGTCCAAACTACTACTGCCAACTGCCCTTCTGAAAAGCAATTATGCTATGGATGTCTATCATTTCCCTCTTATGAAAATGTCCATGTGCCAACACTCCTTTAGCATACAGAGATGTTACATACCCGCTGTAGATGGCAGCTCCACCTCTCATTCGGGGCTGTTCCTATGTGCTGAGTTGTTTTTGAGTTGTTGTGCTTCAGCCATTAGCCATGCAGCGACACTTCACACACATTTGTGCCACACCCTCATGCCTGCTGATGTTTTGCTGCCATTGGATCCCCCTTAGACAGAATAATGATGCTTGTCACACCTTCTTTGCTGAGGTAAATATGAAGAAGCATTACTGTCATTAGTTAAATGCAAATGATGGGTTAGAAAGGCAAAATCTGCATTTTAAAAGAATGCCTTTACTTTAGTTCTGCCTGTGGATTTTTCATTGAAGTTTTTGGCATGGTTGCGACAATACACATGATAATAAAAGTTTTAACAGAGAATATACAATGTTGATTTTGAAAAGCCATCAAAATATCATGGAGCAAAGGTAAAAAACAGGCAAAATAAAGAGTTTAGTACATGAAAAAAGCGCTTCTTCTGTCTTCAGAGTCAAACTGGTAGTACGTTGTCCCATCTGCCGGTGTGTTAACTTGACATAAGTGTTGATGTTAGTCGGGAGGTGGGAGCAAACTTGACTGTAGCATTGTATCATGACATTATAGATTAAATGAGGGGAAAGTGTAGAGCCTGTGTAGAACAAAATACCAAATTTCAAAAGTTCACTTTATAAAAGAGCAAAAGGTGCTGCATCTGGAGAAAGCTAAACTTTTAAATGCTGGCAGCTTCTTGTAATTATTAATTTATTATTTTTTTTAAAGGTAGCAGTGTGCGTGGCATCATGAAGTGCTTTGTCCTGCTTAGACAGAAAAGTAAAATCCATTTACCACAAGAAGAGGGCTTAAACTGTATGAAAGAAGTAGGTGAAGTTAGTGGGACATTTTCCACTGAATTGTTATTTAAAGCCTTGGGAGTGGCAATTTGGCTTTTTCCATTTTATTTTTACTAGTTTTTTTTTTTTTCTTTTTTAATGAGGGGTGACCATATTAGGACAAATGGGTGGAGCTGGGGAGGAGTGAGAGGGGAGGTTCCCTGCCCTACAGGGGCTGCAAACACTAAGATATCAGCTCATTCTATTGCTGGCTTGCTATTTTATATACAGCATATTTATTTATTGATTTATTTTTTTTTGCTTAAAGATGGCAATAATCCATCTCACAGGGCAGTGTAATGACATAATTATATAAACAGTTTGGGGCTAACTCTAAAGGCACTGTAATGTATTGTCTGCATCTTCCCAGAATCCTCCCTTCACCTTCTCCTAGTAACAACTTAGAAAACTACTTTAAAGCACTTTGGGTGAAAATAGAATCAAAATTGAAGAGGTGTGGCAAACAATGCAAAAATAAAACAACCAAACATACAAAACACACAAAAAACAAACAAACAAACAAATGAACAGGCACACACACACACACAACATCACAGTCAGGGGTTCGTTCTTCATGCTGTAACAGCACATCATTAAACTCTTCATGACATCTATCCCATACTTTTCCTACTCAAGCAAGCACATCGTTTAAATTTTAAAAGTCTCAAAAAAAGTTGTGTAACTTAATCAGATTAGCATTTGTAAACACTAGCCACTTATATTTTAATTGCTGCCAGGCACTGGCAGATTGAGTTAGGACCTTAAAACAAACCTCCTACATCTCATCAATTGTATTTTCCACCCATAAGTCATCCCTGCAAGCACTTAACCTTGATTCAAAAGCTTCTGTAGAGACTAATAGGTCAAATAGAAAAGAGGCTTGGCTCTTGCCATTGCAGTTTCGTGGAACAGAAAGCGATTCTTGTGATTTGTGCTGTTTGGCTGCATTAAAACTTCTGATCTGTAGGCGTTTTAAAAGAGAACTACACGTATAAAGCAGAAACATAAAGTATGGATTTCCTTCACTTTTTTTAAACATTTGCATAGTATTGTCATTGTTCTTTTAATACATTTTGCAAGGGGGTAGTATAGCTGATGTTATTTAGGGAGTCCTTCTGCTCCTTGAAAGAGTTATCTGGACCTGTTTTGTTCTTAAATGGATCCAGAACACAGTTTAAGTCATCAGCTATAATATACTGAGCCAGGAGGGTTGAAATGGTTGGTAAAAGATCATTATAAAGTTTCTGGTCATCAATATTAGACCAGTATAAATGAATTAGATTTAATTTTTTAGTTAGCACAAAGCCCTGTGCAATCACCTTAACCACCTTTAACTTCAGCTATAATATGTATTTGTAATAGAATTGATTTCCTGAATTAGGAGGAAAACTTCTCTATCAAGAGATAAGAAGGGTTAGCTGAAAAATACTTGTTCAGGGCACCTCTTCATAATTTTAGGAAGGAAAATGATTTTTCATGCGCTTTATTCAATTTAATACCTGCTTTAATTTAGTAATTTGGTGCAGACCACAGCAATTTCATGTTGTGCATTTCACTGTCATTCTGTAAGACAAACAAGCTGGCTAGACTTGTTTTGGAGTTATATCATTTATTGATCTCTTGTCAGTCTTTGTAACTTTAAGCAGATAACAGAGAATCATAGAGAAGATGTAATAAATCTCGCCCATGACTTAACCTCAAATAAACCCCAAACAGTGATGCTTAATCGTCCCTACAAGTTCCAACGGGCTCCACTCCTTCTAAGTGATTAAGCCTTCCTAGAGCTCCTGACTGGTCCAAACTAATGGGGACCATTCCTACACTTTCAAATTCTTCCTAATCCATGAGTAACATAACTCTGCTGCAGCAGCTAAATAATACAGTTTTTTCAATACCTTATTACAACCTTTACATGAGTTGTTTATGGCACATTCAATGGGCAGAGTCAAAACAATGTGCTCCCCTGACATAAACCATAATCATTGCACAGAGGAACAAAATATTATGATACTAGGAAGTTTACTATGAATTTGTCCAATGCAGGCAGCAGTGAAATTGTCCGTGATATAGAACAGCCCACATAAAAGGCAAAAAAGAGAAGAAATACCACTCTGATATTCACAGAAGGGGTACCAGTTCTTTCTTTCTTCTTCTAGATCCATGTTTAACTTTCTCAACAGAGAAATATATTATTAATTGCGCAAATTAATTGTGAAAGCTTAAGAGGCAGAAGAGTGAAGTAAGCAGGATGCCAGCCACTGATTCTTATTTTCCTGTGCATGAATGGTCATAACAATTGCAAACTCCTGTGCTCATGATGATCAGGAAAAAGGGAAATGGGATTACGGTGCAAGTAACATTCAGTGTCCTGTTTGTGTACAACAGAAGTTTTTGATTACACCACATACATATGAGATAATACAGAACATATGAGATGATGAGATGACGGAGGAGATGAAGTCTGGACAATTCTCATTAAGCAGACAAGTTCACTTTTACCCGATGACCGGACAAGATCATTTGCTAACCTCACTGTGCTCTTTATTCTTGATGTAGCACTATATTCTTCTGTCTCTTTGAGTCTAAAAATCATTTAAAAGTTAAAGAAATGATCATATTCATGTTCTTGATAGTATCTAAAAATACCATTAAACTTATTTTCTTATGTATTTCCCTTAAAGCTATAATGATTGATAATTTAATTTACAGAGAGTGGGGGCAGTAAATTTTTTCCTGCTTTAGAAAGAAGCCGTGACAGGAAAATGTTTAAGAACAAGTTTAAGCATAAATGAGCATACTATGTCAAGTTTATTGGCATCACATTACAGGATTTCTGGCTATTTAGGTCCACAAAATTAAAAAGTCTCCTCTTGCTGCCATGTGTGAAATTAACTTGTACAGCATTAATCAAAATATATGGGCTTCTGTGCAGTTGCACACACTCATGCAGATACATGCACACAGACTCACTCTTATGCGTGCTCGAAAATATTTACAAAGCACACACATCTTGCAATCAAAGCAACACAGGAATCCAATATGTGTCTTTCAGTAGCATGTAGAAAGAAGGAAGAATATATAAACAACCAAATACGATCATATGCTGTCGATACATTCTAAATGAATGCTGTGTGTGATTGTGTTTTCTCTCTGATGACAAAAGCACTCTTTCTCTGTCTTTGTACGTGAATCAGCACAGGATTTTCCTGCTGTCCTAACAGCATCCGGTCTAAATGAGGTGAGCGGAGTGGCCACTATGCCAAATGGACACATAAAAAGCAGACATTAATGGACTGAGGAGCAGCATAAATCTAACAGCTGAGCCTTGTACTCCAATGCCTGGGTGAGCAGGCGAATGTGGAAGGAGAGGACGAAGACGCGCCAGGTGAGGAAAATATCTCCAGCATCTAATTATACTCACTCTAAGTGCCAATGACATCACACATCCCACACAGAAAATGGAAAAACACAATTATTTCTCTATTTATATGAAGAGTGTTGTATGAAAATATGCTCTGTGTGCTGTTCTATATTATCTGCTGTGACATTTCTGCATTATTAAAAAGTGAAGGCTGACACCTTATGAAAGTCTTGGTCTGATTAACCCTTGCATTTTACCATCACAAATAATAAACTACTTTCTGATTTTTTTAAATAGTTTGTATAAATGAAAGTTTTATCTAACATGCTAATGTTTGCTGCAATGGGTGACACATGAGTGTCAGTGGTATTTTTTGTTCTTACTTAACTCAATAAACATAATAAATATATTAAAAGAATGAAATCTTCCTGAAGCTGCATCGTTAGTTTTATGTAAATTTAAAATGAGATCCATCATTTTAAAAGTGAGTCATTTGAGCTCATAAATGACTGATGACATACATTAAGAGCAAATTATGGTACTTCTTTGCCAGATGCAAATAAGTACTTTGTTAACAAAATGAGTTCAGACTGGATCTATAAGAGACTCAGAAAGTAAAAATTTGTAGCACTTTAGCATGACTTGAGTGTTTTGTTGATTTCTATTATTGCAGAGTCTGGTTATGTGCGGTGGACTTTGAGGGTTTACTTCCAAACAATGATGACACCAAGTGATTTAACAAGTGGTTGCTCAAGTTTTTATTATTTTTTTTCTTTTTTAAGATGCAGCATGTTAAACAGTGAGAGAAAATAAACAAAACAGCTGATGTGCTCATATGTTTGATTTGAAGAACCTCCAGGGTAAAGAAAAAAATTACGATAGACCAAGTTGACCCTGAAATGATTCATATGTGCTGTCTTTAAATTGAATCAAATAATTAAAAAAATGCAAGGAAAAAAATTGTCTAATTTAGTTTGGCTTTTCTTAAAGTCCAAATTTCACAATAAGAGCATTTTGTATGCAAATGAATTCAGCAAGGCCATGTGAATAATGTACATTTTCCCTTTGGCTGTTCCGGTTTGTAGCAATAAGGCTGTGTAAATTTGTTGAAATGAAATGTGGGAGGCATATGAGGCATTAGGTATGTTGCTTAATCTACATCATGAGGAAACAGTGTCACATGCTGTTCTTCAGACAGAAAACGACGAGGACGAGTTGTGTTCTGCTTAGGGCATTTGCTATTTTCTGCCCATATATCCATGAAGGTATATCAATGCAGTTAAAAATACATAACTGTTCAATAAAATGTGTCTGTGTTTAGTCATGCTTGAATGATTTTCAGTCAAATCAGACAATGGCTTGTGAATATTTATTTAAAAAAAATGATAGAACTTTCATATGAATTGGCATGATGGAGCTTTCCACTGTTTACCTCTGATGTTACAGAAAGAATCACATTACATCATTTCCCTTCTTTTTTCGTTAGAATACATAAACCATGTGTGTTTTTTTTTTTTTTTGCTTGTTTAAATGGCTAAGAACATTATTTTTTCCTATAGGAGATAATCAAATGGAAGTGTGTGTTATTTGGGTTAATAAGAGAGACTGGAACAACGTTGTGAAATACCTTCATTAAACTAAAAGGTTCATGTGAAAACAGATGATAAGACAGGATTCTACAAGAGCCAACATTTCGACTGGGGTTGAGAAAAGCCTGCATGTGGTTGATTAAAATGTTGATATACTGAATCTCTGAGTTTGCACAGCAGTATGTCCAAAATGCGGAACTGCAATGAAGAGCATCCAGGGATCGATTTGCACATGCAGAAAGATCAGTGACCAGATATGAGAATGTCAGACTTTGACAGCCTGTGAAAGTAGGTCATAAGTCAAAGAATCTATTCTGCTCCTCAACCAATGCTTTCTGCTACTCTGCCTTCTCCTCCACCAGGCTCACTGCCATGAACAGCAAGTCATATCTAAAGGTCACTGCCATCACACATAATTTTAATAACAAGTCCTTGACTAAAAGCTACCTCCAGCAAAATATCACCTTCCTCTCATCCGATCACATATAGACCCTTCCTTCTCTTGAAGCAGGTGTACAGCAGCAGCCACTTTATGGTGGGAACAAAAAAAAAAAAAACATTTTAGGGAGATGTGACAGGCTTACAGATGATAAAGTTTAAAATGTAAAATGACTTAGCTCTACATGCCACACAGCCATTAACTGCAACATACACACATGATGGTGCAAGAATGAAGAACACACATCAGCTTCACTGCAGCATGCTGGTGTTGGAGTCATGAGCTGCACCTGGTGCTACAGGTGCAGTAATGAGTGCGCCGATTACTGATTGGCTCCTGTGTGGAAGGTAGAGTGTCAGTTTTTGCTTTTGTGGAAGATTTTTTTGGCTAGGAGGGACTGTTGTCGAGCAGTACAAACTCTAAATGTGGGCTGCGAATTACCATAATTTCCGGACTATAAGCCACTACTTTTTTCCAACGCTTTGAACCTTCCGGCTTAAACTATGATGCGGCTAATTTACGTACGAATATAAACGAATATAAACGAGAACGTGTGTGACGAAGTAATTCCGAGGCTGTTAAATTCCGACACTGAAGAAGACAGCTTTAGTGCTTTTAGTTGTTAAATTTAGTGGGTGCGGCTTATATACAAGTGCGACTTCTAGTCTGAAAAGTACGGTAATAAACAGGAATGAAGAGAGTGTTGTGGGGAGAAGGTAGCAACTTGAGCCTCATCACACATCATCAGATAATCACTATGAAATTTTGACTATGAACATCTGGCCCATATGGTTGATGCAGTAATGGATTAAAAAATCATGACAGCCTTTTTGTAATCAAAACTCATCAGCTGTAAGATGCTCTTGGTAGGGGTGCTGTTGAGGTATTGGCCATAATTATGATATTTAGAGAATTAAATATTAATTATTGTGTAAACAACACGCATCAATAATATCAAGTAAATAATACAGTCTCTTAAATTATTTATGTTCCTTTTCGTTTTTGCTTCATCTTAGTTGATGTTTGTAATTAACCCAATGCTGGCTGTCCCCAGCCATAAAAACATATGTATTGTGTGTGTGTGTGTGTATATATACATACACACACGCAATTTATGCTTGATGATGCAACATCCTCATTAAAAATGGAACCTACAAAAAAAATTCAACAGTGATGTGTCTTTAGGACAACCAAGACAAGCTATGCCTAATCAGTTTATGCTAAAAATAGGAGAGGACTTTTCCATACCAAAGTTAAAGCGAGTCCTTCTTTAAATTTCAGAACAGTGTGCTGTCGCATAGAGGATTGAGATTGTTTTTTAGGCATTCATCCTATACTTTGCCCCAACTGTTAACAGATTTTTGCCTGTGGAAGCTAAATTGACTGCCAGCTGATGCTGCGTCACACTTCTGTCATTTTCATGGGATTGACAACACATGTGACTACAAGGATAATGAGTAGGAGTTTATAATAACAATGGCTTATCACTATAAGTTCAACATTCACCAAGTATTTTTTTTAATGAGCACATATGTGAAATCAGCTCATTTAATAGAGTGTGCTGAATTGAATAAGTTATTGTTGACCTATACGTCTCATCCCTAATATTGACTTTATATACAGTATACATATATGTGTGTGTGTGTGTGTGCGTGTGATACATATTCCATACAATTTGTTTTGTATAAAAAATTCAAGAGATCAAGAGCAGAAATTAAGCAAGATGTTGTGAGGAATAATAGAAATCAACTGGAGAGTCCTCTGTTAGCAATTCAACATCAAGCCAGACTTGAACTCCACCTGTTAACCCATTTAAGTGCACTTTAATGTTTGATTTATTGCTTGGCTTGCTGGCTGAGTTGTACATTAAATCAGTGATAAATTAAAACAGATGGAACCTTTTTTGATTCACAATGAAATACATCCATTTAAGAAACACAAAAGTTGATAGACAGCTGTGTCAATGATCTCTAAGTTTCCAAATAATCAGTGAGGAACAGTTGTTTACATCACATTGTCCTTATTTTGCTTGGTACTGACATGGTACATAATGTATTAGTTCAATATTTAGTCCAACGAAAGTAAATTTTGACCTGTTAAATATAAAAAAAAGCAGAAAAAGAAAAAAAAAAATTTAAATCTGTAAATCTGAATATAATAGATTTTTTTCAAATACTTTTACCTTGAAAAAATCTTCATTGTTATTAAAACCTATGTTTTTTTCATTCAAGGTCGCTTATTCAACCTTTGCACAAAGGATCTCATACTTGATATATAAGTTATCAAAAGATGTTGGTATGTTGTTTACAAAGTGAACTGTGACCTTAGGCTGTTAATACAAGTGTTTATTGACGCTTAACACTCACACAAGTGTTTTCAACAACTCTGGGTGATTAGATCTTGTCTAAAGTGGTTAAATAAAAGTTCACCATAAGAACAGCAATTGTGAATCATTACATATTTTCTGTTTTTTAAAGTGCAGTTCTGCAGCAAAAAAAAAAAAAAAATTGAAACTGTGTTTAAAGAGGATGTGAACCTGGGATGCCACTGACACTTCAAATTGCACCTTAACTGTGCAGTGTGTTTTTTCATGCCTGTTTACTTTGTGGCAGTTTTATCAGTCATTATGTACATAGAGCAGGGGTCACCAACCTTTTTGAAACTGAGAGCTACTTCATGGGTACTGAGTCATAAGAAGGGCTACCAGTTT
>JAPZDY010000021.1:4536591-4551460 GCA_029783645.1 Ctenochaetus hawaiiensis
TGTTTCTTTGACAACTTCTCCGTCTGAAAATGCCTTCTTCTTCTTGATCAGAAAATGTGTAGCTCTAAACGAGGCTTCGGTTACTTTTTGTGACTTTTTCGCCGGCCTCTTGAAAAAAGACTGTTGCTTACCCAAAGCTGCCTTTAGCTCACAGGCTTTTTTCTGCCCGTAGTGCGCTTCCCGGTATGTTAGCATGGTAGCTTTAGTGACACGTAGTGAAGTGTCTCTCCACATTGTGCCGCTCTGCCGTCGCCACAGTCGCCCCGCAAATGAGACACACGCAGGTTTCTTTCACGGTCGGAAAAAATAACTCCTCTTCCCATTCGTTGTGAAAGTGATAAGTTTTCTTTCTTTTTTTCTGCCATGTTTTTGGGATAAGAAACTGCATTCAGCGCCCATCTTCGCTGCGCCCGCTAGCTTACTCTCCACGAGCGCTGAAGTTTTGTCACGCGCACAATACTGACCTTTGAACTAGAGTAGGTCAGGGTCAGAGTTCACCTAAACTTATCTAAACTTCATGTATAATAAATATATTTTTAAGATATTGTCATTTTTAAATCTATATAAATGCAAGTGTGATAAAATAAAAAAATGGCAACAAAATAAAATTGAATTTTAGACGCAGCTCGCTAGTGAGTTGTGCTATTTTTAGAGCAGGCCTGCGGGCGACTCATGTGGTCCTTGGGGGCGACCTGGTGCCCACGGGCACCGTGTTGGTGACCCCTGACATAGAGAGTAGCACGATAACACCAGAGGGGAGGTAAAGCAGGCTAAGTAAAAACGTGTGAATGAACAGTAGATGTGTGGAGGGAAAACCCAGTATAAGTAGCCCTTCTTGTGCAACTAGTTTTCAGGAAAAAGTCTATGTATAAATGTACAAAAGTAAGCATACACCCAGCTTTTCCTTCTTAATTTAGCCTTCAAAACAACAACATAAACAAAAGAAAACAAAACAAAAATGGCTCTCCATAATTCGATCTTATCAAATGCTCCTTGTGACTGTGCTGTATTGCTCAGGTTTCTACCTCAATTTCCTTTTACTTAACCTATATTAACTTGTTATTGCTCTTGTCTGGCATGTTGTGACCTTTTGATACAATGCAGTATCATTCAAAAATGTGTGAGGAACAAGAAAAAAATATGCCTTTATGCAGGAGTGAGACATGGACACACAAAGTTAAGAGTAGATGTTTATTTCAGGTAGCTGAGGCATCAAAACAAGACATCTCACCAAGTCTTCTCTCTTATTTTTTCATATTACAGCCCAGAGAAATTTGCCCACAATCTGTCAGTGTGGAGGGAATGAAGATTTAATTTTCTGATTAAATATTGTATACCACCATATGAGGATCTAGCAGTGCAAAACAAACCAAAGGTAATTAAAATTCACTGTATAGTTAGAAAGCATATGGAACTGAACCCAAACGAGAATAGGGATTTGGCTTGTTATGAAGGAAAAAAAATACATCTTTATGGATAATTTATGTTTTCCACCCTTTATCCTTTAATAAACAATTTTAAAACTATACACACAGTTCCACAGTGATTATCTGTAGTAAAGTTGTATTACAGAATTCCCATGTGAATTCTCCAGGAATACCAGGGGGTCCCTTGGTACAACATTCAGATCCACTGATCCAAATCACATAAAAAGATGTATTTACTCTTGTTTTAAACTGTTAGTTTTATATTTGTCCTCTGTGATTTGAAACCACATGGGTTTTCATTTATATGTGAGCTTTTTTTCTGGCTAAATATCTTCATTATTTATCATTTTGACTAACTGTGAGCTGGGTATTCCTGCAAGAGAACACTCTCAGACCAACAATACTGTACACATACAGGTTCATCAGATAAGTCAGTATAGATGCTTGATGTGTCCTATTTAAAGGCTTTATCATCCAGGGGGTCCAATACCCCACAATATCTGGCATCTAGATAAGGAAACATGCAAATGCACAGTAATTGAAAAGGGATCCAAACAGCCAATTGACATCCAGAGGTGGCTTGACATCAGACTCCAGCCACTCTAGCCTTCTTTCTGTCTTTGACAGATTGGATAGTGAACTGTTTGATGTCAATACATGTAAAAATTAAGAAGAATTTTAATCCAGTTTTCAGACAAACTCTGGAGTGGCTGTTTTTTCCAGGGATAATCTTGCTCTTGATGTTGAAAAGGTGTGAACAAATCCATCTCCTCAAAAAGCATTGATAAACAACTACTCCTTTCATGTCAGTTAGAAGTTTGCAGCAGAATGCAGAAGTAGACAATTGTTAAATTTTGCAGGATAAAAAGTACTCGCTGTGGACACACTGAGGACACTGAGATCTCAGAGAAAAAGAAAAGAGAAATGAAAAAAAACTCCTCTTTTATCTCTGCAAGCATAAATTACACATAATGTGGGTTAAAATGTAGTTAACCAGCTATTATCAGCTATGATAATTTTATATGCGTAACATTAAGCATGATGTTATAATGATGACTTTTAGGTATATCGTATGTGTAGTGGTCTGTCGAGCTTTTAAATAAAGAACAAAAATAAAATGAAATTAAAAATTTCAAATTAAAATTAAAACTAAGGTAACTTTAACTTTAAGGTGACTTTCACTTTAGTCAGTTGTTATTGGACTTACTCTTACTAAGTATGTTTTTGTTAGCACTCTGCCTTGCACTGCAAGCACAAAGCACAAGACAGGGAAACAGATTCAGGCATTGCTGGTATTAGAGATGTGGACTGAATGACTGTGATAATGCATGGAAATGACAGATATCAGAGGCTTACAGTGACATTGGGATTTGCCATGTTTGACGACGACCTCAACCTCACTCATTTACATATTGGGATCCAATCAGACTGCAAAAAAAAAAAAAGAAGAATGAGATGAAGAGAACTCTTGTTATGGTTGAATTTTTCCCTCTTTCCACAATGAACTGGTCTAGCAATCACAGATTACAATTCTAAGTAATATGCTTCTTTTACTGCTAGTAATAATAATAGTAATAATAATAATAATAATAACTATAATAATTGTGTTTTATTAACAGGAGGTTACCCAGCCAATAAAATGTGAAGGCCTACAAGTTGTGATCAGAAAAAATCAACTTAAACTCAGAAAGTACAACTAAACAGGTAATAATTAATACTGACTGCCAGTCCATATAACATTTTTTCATGCATCACCCTGTGATGAACAACAAATTCTTTCCAATTCATCAAAAACATCTCTAGTAATGTTTCAGTGTTTCCTGCCAATGTGAGGGTCGTCCACAAATCTCTAGGTTCACTGTTTGATTCCTGGCTCCTCCCGTCCACATGCCAAAGTGTCCTTGTGCAAGAAAAACCCAGAACCATAATTGCTCTCGATGGACAGGCCAGTGCCTTTCATGGCAGCTCCATTAGCCACCGGTGTGTGACAGTGTGGATGGTTGAATTAGGGACCATTTGTAAAGCACTTTGTCTGCTAAGGTAGATAAACGCTATGCACTGCAAGAGCAATCCATTTTTAGTTGAAAAATTTCTGATCCAACCGGGTAATTCACACTGTACATTATATGAGTTTCAAGATGAATTCTGAAATAACTTTGAAAACTCATGAGACAACAAAAAATGGTCTAAGCTAGTGTTTGTACTACTGTATGGATGGAAGACCTTTGGGAATCTCAGCCAGTGTTGTGATTTAACAAAAGGCAGCTCTCCCACACAGATCTGATAGATATTCTCCACAGTTTGCTTTAAGTATTATCATTAAGATTTTATTATCTGCTCCCATTTTGTGTCTGAAAGGAGTTCAGCATTCCATCAAATGAGCCTTGTTAGAGAGAAACGAAGCATTTTAAACATATGGGAGTTGAAGTGGGTCTGTGGAGGAGTATACAACTAATATTCTACAGTTATGAAGAACTATCAGGAGCACTTACAGCAACAATGACAGCTGACGGAGAGTTTGGCAAAGCCTCATACAGATGAGACTGACAGTAGTTGGTGAACTGCAATTTTGTCTCAGTCCTCATGAGCGACTTGATACTTCCACTCAGTGATTTATTCTGTCTCAAATGATGCAGAAAATTACTTCAGAGCCTGCGTGTTAAATGCTTGTTTGTTGAAAAGTGCTGCTGCTTTAAATTACAGTCATGTTGGGAAGTTTGTGGTGCAAGGTAAGTATTGCTTTTAATATAGTTTGAATGATATTTCCATTAAAGCTATCAAGAACTATGTATGGATGATATCAGCATGCCATAAAGAGTGCTTGGCAGTATTAGAAGATATCCTGCATAATGACTCTCACTAATACTCTCAGTAATTAAGTGTTAAGATATCTAACCCTGGTCTCTGAAATTTACATACACTGGTTTTTGGATGTGCGTATACACTGTGCTTTAGGTTAGAGAAAACCTGTGACTTCAATGTGAAACTAAAAAGGTAAAGGTGCACTGATGACCAACATGACAAACACTATTTCATTAGAGCAATCTGTTTTGCTCGGTATATTCTTTGCTGTAGTTTTCTTTAGCTGTAGCTAGGAGCTAGTTTGGTAGCTCAATTAAGTGTGCAGCTAGTGACTCTAGTAGCTGATATATAAATCTTAAGCATTGTTGGTGTTTATACCACAGTCAGTGGCCTCCCATCAAACTCAGCTGTGCTGTTACTAAACCCAGTGTTCAACACAGACTAAGGCCAGTTTGACAACAGGGATTACAAACAACAGGGGACAGAAAAGGCACAAAAAGGGTGAAGAGCACAGGTACGGTAAGGCAACACTAGCTAGGACTTCACTTTGACCCTGGTTATCAAGGATTGATTTAGATAAAAACAGAGTTAGTTATTGTTGGACCATTAAAAAAACAAAGCAAAAAGTAAGTATGGCTGTGACAGGTTTATTTTTTATTTTTCTGTCAAATTTAAGGATCCGTTCTACAATTAGTTAAAAAGGCCATAAAGCTTAAGACAATATCAGTTGTTGTAATTTCTTCACACGTTCTTTTGACAATGTTCTCTTTTATTTTTTTCTGGCTATGTAGCATATTTCTTTTTTAACCAATACCTCAGTCTTTAACAAAATACTTTATGTTGCTTAAACATACTAATTAGGATGCTAAAGACCCTCTTCTGTCATTGTTTAAAATATCCTATCTGACAGTCAGAATTATATCCGAGAATTATATCCGAAGTGGCCACCCCCACAGTCAACAACCACTCTCCATCATGCTAGCTATGTTATGTGAACAATGGCACCATGCTTTAAGTAGACACAGCTTCTGAAGAAGAAAAGAACTGAATCATACATGGTTACTTGCAAATGGGCGTATCAAAAGGGTGATGTGTTAACTACTCACAACTGAAAACACAACAGTAAAAGATATCGTGATCCTTCAGCTTGACTATGTTTGCTATCAGCTAATAATGATGAAAGGTATGGCAACCTAGCATCAGCTTCTTCCTGACTGATTGTGGTTCATTTCACTGTAGTGAGCTATTGCATGCGCGCGCGCGCACACACACACACACACACACACACACACACACACAGAGGGACACTTTGATGGGATCAGTTACCATCGGTTTTGTTTGCGGTGTTTAGGGTTGTGTCCATCTCCCTTTTGAGACATCAGGTCATCAGCACAGTGAAGTTTTAATGGGGAAATTCACAATCATGGCACTAACTGCTAATTACAACCCTAATATTGATTCTTGTTGCAATGTAAAGAAAACCAAATAATCTTAACAGTAAAAGTCTTACAGATTTGGTCAGTATGAACATTATGTAACTTTGGTGATGAGTTCTTCAAAAACAATGATTAACATTACACTGTTTTATGTTTGTTTTATTTTTTTTAAGCAAAACTAGCAATACCTGGATCTCACTGACATGACATTTTTAGTAAAATATGAGGGAAAAAAATATCATCAATCATATGCAGTAACTACTATGGTTAATGACACAAACAATAACTGTATTGGAAGCAGTGATATTTGGTGAAGAAACTCAATGCCGGTCACATTTAAAGAGAATATTACTTACAATGAGTGAAAGGAAAATTTTGTGCAAGTAATATTGACACTAAGAGGAAAAATAGTGTTTTAAAGTCCTTAAAAAGAGTCTCATAGCACCTCTGACAACACAGCTGGGCTGTACCTAAAACCACACCTACAAGTAATGTTGACATTCACTGACACACTGAAGAGTACTTCTGTTTCTGCAGGTGTGGTTTACTGCCAGAAATTCTGCTATACAAGAGTTTTTTTCGTATGATAAATTGTTTTGTAAAGAGGAAAATAAAACTCCCACCTGATATCCTACTTTACTCACTGGCAAGCAGTTATTTTACTGCCAGTTCTGCTATAAATTAGAATTAACCTAGAGGAACGAAAGATCTTCTCTTGGAAGGCAAGGGAAGAGTGACTTTTTGGAATAAACCTGGAGGAATGTTCTTTTTTGAAATATTATGGGCATTCTGTTAGAAAAAAATATATTTCTATTATAAAGAGGATCTAGTAATGGCTACATTTTTCTCTATCTGTGAATTATCTCTTTGTAATCTCATCCAATTTATTTAAATCTAAATGATATTCTCTTAATTATTATCTTACCTCAGGCATCAGACATTCAGGTGACCCCAGAATGAAATTTCAGGCCAGACTTTTTTTTTTTTTCTGTTAACTTCCATTTTGCATGTTCACTTTGAGCATCATTTCCACCCCAAATTACACCTTAAACGCTGTCAGTCATTCATTTTTCTTCATTATGAAAATATATCTATTTATTTATTTTTGGATAATAGCACAAAATGCTATTTATCTTGAAAGCACAGATTACTCTCAATCAAGATGCAATCTCTGAAGATGAAAAATGAAGCTTATGCCAAAATGTTTAAAACTGCAGTTCTTTGACTACACATCTGCGGCGGCTTTTAACAGTTAAACCCCACAGCCTACATATTAAAATGCTATTTTCCAGCTTATGACAACTGTACAGGGATGAATTAGTGTGTAGCTTACTGATTTTAAATTCCATTAAGCTCCTAAGTTATGCATAATTAAGGGCAGGGTATCATATGGTACCCTATGTGGCACTTCTGGCTCTAAGCAGAAGAAAAAAAAACAAAAAACAAAACTGAGATAGCGTAGACCATAAGGCAAAAATCAAGATTTCAAACTAACAGATGACCAACCAGTGGGTGATAGTGACTTCTACAGCTCCTTAAGTATTTTTTAGACTAATAGTCATATTGATTTGCCCATACAATGTAAGCTTAGTAGAAACATTTTAACTTCTTTTATTGGGTACAGTCAGCATGGTCTTTTCCTCTTTCACCCTTTTCCTGAATGCAGCTTAGGCCCATAAATGTCCTGACCATTTTCTGTGTCAGTGTCATGGTGAAAGCTGTACCCAGAGGCAATTCTTCATAGAGGATGCTCTGGCAATTTGTCAGTATGAGCCTTTCCCAGCATGCACAGGGTGAGTGAAAGGCCTAGATATGGTGGAAAAGTCACCAGAGCCACTAGATTGAACCCAGTCTCCATCTGTAGAAAAGAACTATCTTTCTCCTTCTTCCTCTGGCTTTTATGTATTGAACTGATTGCCTGACCTTGAGGTGACCTCAGTCTGTAGCATCATTGTTATCTCAGGCTCTACCAGTCCTGTGGAACCCCTCATTCACACTCCTTTTTGCCAGTCAATCCACCACTTTTTTTTTTTTTTTTTTTTTGGAGAGATAAGACTCATTTTAACCGTACACAACTGTATGTAGAGCCTTACAAGTCTCCTTTTACTCAACACTATCTTTGCCTCCTCTGTGAAAATAACAAAATTGCTCCTGTATGTGTGTTGTTGGCTGTGTATACTTTTCTCTCCTGTGTTTGTTCTGTTGCTGTAGAAACTGTTTATCTTCAGTGAGGATAATTCATGTTCAAGGATGATGAATTTAATTAACAGGCTCGCGAGTAGTTTCTGACTCTGTGGTTCTAATTAAACAAAGCATGTTACAGAGAACTGAAAACTATGGGGAAAAATTCTTACAATTATTATTGAAAAGCACAAACTGAATTTATGTACTGGTGTAGCTTAGAATATATTTTTAACAGATGTTTAGAGTTCTTTAGACATTTTTAGAAAAAGCTGTATATAAGATGTGCCACTGGACATTCTTCTGTCGTTCTGGATAAAATTAAAAATATTTTTGGCCAAAGGCAGAGCTCATTGGAATTGCAAATAAGTTTTAGTTAGCTTCCCTGCTGGGTGCCAGCAATGTTGACACCACAGATGGCTTTAACTTTTTGGTATTTTAATGGGCATGATATGAAAAAATGGGATGGCAGTTTTCCCATTTGAAATAGTCCTTAGCAAACTCCCTCCTCTCAGTTCAAAGATGGCTGCTGATGTGAACCCCTGTGTTCAAACGCCAACACGATTAGCCTGCCAGTGCTGCCTAAACAGATCTACAATAGAACAGTGCATGGCTGGATAGCCAGAGGCTTTATTCTTTTTGCAAGGCACAGAAAATGGTCACCTGCACCGTTGAATCAGGTGCTTGCCCTCTTGATAGGAAATCCTGCGTTCCCCAGTCTGGAAAGCACAACTCCGTGTCTGATGATCTTTCTGGAGGCTGCAGTGTGAGCAGTTTAGAGTTTTAGTGGTCATGCAAAGTCTGCTGCTGACACACTCCTGTCTGGTCAAGGGAAGAAACAAAAAACCAAGCCCTCCAGCCGGCCACGCTACTCTGTCACCAACGCAGTGTGAGACCTAATGTGAAACTCTGACTCAACTTTTTTATAACCAGACCTGAGGGAACACACATGTATGCAGCAGTGAGAATGTTTCTCTTGAGACAGTAGATTTGCTCCTTCTGTCCAAATTGCATCTAAAAAGAATGAAATGGAAAAAAAGCATGCTCACCCATAGGAAATATTCTTCATTTGCAAACTTTTACAAGTAAAATTTATTCGGAAACACCTCAGAAAATGTCTTCAAATAATTTATCTTTGAGTCTTATTTAGAGTCTTATTTTTTTTACCTGTTTTTCTTCCCTCAAATGGTCACATGAGCTGCAGTGTAGGCGATGTGAATTTGCATCGAGATTTTAAGTGCAGCTATCAACAGCAAAACAATTACCCTAACCCTTTAAAATTTGCACCACATGTTGCGCTGTTAATTAATTTATTATTTTTTATTAATTTATTTTATTTTTTCTATGAAAATGCTGCTATTTTACACATTCATACACATACAGCCACAGCAGTATGGGAACCATTTCAGTGTTGAAACTTGATTGAATATTCCAATGTCAGATATCACCATCAATCTAGACCTATAATCTGTCATTGTCAAGTCAACTGCATGCATTCATTTGGAAGAATATGTTCCTGATTCATTGCAGCTGAAGGCGCTAATTTTAACTGTCAGCAAGTCTCAAGATAATATTAGTAATGTTCACATCAGTGCCCTCTGTATGAAGGAAGCGAAACACATAATACACTGTTTTATAGCTTAAAAGTTGTATATACTTCAAATAAATCAAAGGCACAGCAGTAAACTGTGTAGTTTGGCTAACATAAAAGTGCAACAGCTAAATACCACTTTAAGTCTGACACTCTTTAACTATGGCCTAGAGCTATATTGAGAAGCAATCTTGGTATACTTGCTTTTTATTTGCATTAAATCCAAATCAATCATTTTATGGACCACTCTGAGCTTGAACCCCACAGAGCTGACAGATTTATAGCTCTAAAAAACTGTCAATTTTTTTAAAGGTAATATGGCTAACAGCCTACTTTAGCATTCAGCACACACTGAGCGACATGTGCATTCATTCTGAACTGTTTGAAGCCACCCCACAAATTTAACTTTATTGGTTTCTTTTTTGACAGCCTGTCAACAAATGACAATTTGATTTAAAAAAACAGGTAACAAAACAAAATATATCTTTATAAGATAAGAAGTTTTAATTGTTGACGATTACTGTAAATTAATAAACTCTAAAAATGCCCTTGTAACTGTTTATAACTGCATTGTTTTTCTAACAACTCTCATGTAAATTTAAGTGTAATCATTAATAAAATTCTATGACTATAACACAAACACTTTTTCCATGATTGTCACCTTAACTATCTTTTGGATTAATCTTTTCAGCTAAGAATTTTTAAATTCAGCAGTGTTTTTGTTGCCCTAAACTTAACCGCAGACAGTGACTGCAGTGTGGTTAATAAATGCAGTGCATGATTAATTCTTAAAATATGGTGCAGGCACAAAATACAGTTTTGTGAGTGGCAGAGAAACATATGAAATTTGTTTCCATTTATACAAACCTTCTGGATTAAATTCTGTCGCTGTTCTCCAGAAAGCTGTGAGACTCTGTCGGAATGCTCATGCCTTTGACTGTGTGTTCTAAAACTAATACATGATGAATAAGGGCAAAGCTACACTCCATATTTCAAAAGCTGCTCAGCTGCTCTGATGTCACGTCACCTCCTGACTGCTGAAAAGAGACCAATAATGGGAAGGAAAACAGAGCTGCTCCCTGTTTTGAAAAGGAATCACCTTTTTAATTTACCATAAGATGTCTCTCAGCGTGCGGAGAGATTTCCTGCAACGTTTTTCTGCTTCATTTGCACTCTGCTGTTTTCTGTCAAGCTCATCAGTTTTTTGCTCATGTCAAAAGCTCCTCTTTTCTAATGGATTTTCTGCTAACAGATTTTCTATTTACGATAAGAGGATGCTCTTAGTCCCTAAAAGCCCAATTGAATGTTGATGGGAGCGACTGTATTCCAAATAAGTTTAACAGAGTATTTTTGCATCCTCTTTGCCCTCATTTATTATTTTTTAACTTTTTAAATTATTTTTTTGGTAGAGTGTTGCTGAAAATAATAGATGGTATAATAATTAAAAAAAGACTAAATGATATAACTCACTTCTGTAAAAGACAAATTAAAGAATTAAGACTGGATGTTGAGTATCTAGTAACATACTGTAACTCAACATTGTAAACTTTAAATCCTATTACTCACTCCCACACTGAATTATAGAGACTTCCTGCTGTAGTATCTCTGAGTCTAAATCTAAAAGACAGTAGTGCAGCTATATGAGGTGTCACCTTGTGAATATGGTTTTATATTTTGCTCAATGTACTGTATCATTCACACAAAAATGCTGGAGGGCTATAGGTACGGCTACCTCTCAGTGCTGTCACTGCAAAATGACCTGCCAGTGGGTTGATGCAAGTAGTTCATTCTGTCTTTTACCTCTTCTTCACTTTTTATATGATTTGTATAGTCAATGCATGCATATATGTGTGTGTGTGTGTGTGTACTGTATGTAGCCCTCTATGACCTTGTGTTTTAAACAAAAGGACTTCTGTTTGTATTGATGCAACAATTGCATTAGTTTGGATGGATTCCATGGAGGCAATAGTCCTCTGCCTGAGAAAAAAATAATCATGAGCATTGATTTTTATTTTCATGCATTTGCAATCAAAATCTTGTTTTCACAGGCCTTAACTCAGTTTACCCTGGTAACACCAAAGGGATTTACTAATACCTGGGGCTACCTTTGCAATCCCATAATGTTCCCATGCAATAAAAACTATGTTCACCACTCTAGTAAACAGGACAAACTTTGCTAAAACTTGGCAGTGGGAAATACTTCTACTTCACTCAGCTCATTAAACTGTTTGGGTCATTTATTAGCCAGAAAGCTAATGTTATTCCAGCAAGATTCAAAGTCAATGACAATGTGCACAGTTAAAAAAACAGAAATTATCAACACCCGTGAATGATATATTACTTTTTTTTTTTAATGTTGAGGTGTCTGGATAGTGATTGAGACTTGATTTAGAAGCCCTTGTTCTTGAGGTGCATGCATACCCATGGCATCAATACAACATTCCAGAAACTCTTGAGTTTTAATATTAAGTACATAGACCAAATAAAAACAGTACTCAAGACAGTGGGGAGAAATCATTCATCCTCTTTTTTCCTGCTCACATGATCCACATCATCCCTTTCATTCTTTTCTATTGTAACATGGCTGATTTTTGTTTTCACAAATCATTTTGATGCCATATTCAAAGTGAACTATTAAAATGAGCTTGAAACAGCCCATTAATATTTGGGTGGACTGCTGCAGCCACTTTATTTGAGTCAAATATGAGAGCAATCAAAAAGAACTACCTCCTCATCAATAAACCACAGCGATCCCATCCATCTCCCCAGAGCTATGATGGATAGACATGGACGAGTCTAATTAAAGGATGAATTATGAAATGGATTCAATTCATCACTATTCTGTCATTGCTATTAAATTCATTCAGTCCCATGTTTCCGTATCTGGGTTGTGCTGCTTTTTCTGCATCTATCAATCATAAATCAAGGAAAAATTACTCCCAGCAGGGGATCTTATGCAGTTTATCTGGGCCACACTTCTGGTCCAAAACTACTCTGCTTTACGTATTTGTGTTGAAACTGGTCTCATGCTTGATTATCCCCAGTGTACATGCTGCTGAACCTTCTCTACTGCATATGGCAGCTGATATGGCATAAGAACAACCATGGTGGAAGAGCTTATTTAATGCTCTCACAGCCAATCCTCCACAAACAGAAAAAAAATGCACTTATGCTTTCACATATTGGCACAAAGATGCACACAATCCCTGCTTTCATGCACAAAAACAAACACACAGGACCCTGGATGAAGAGTGGAGGCACTCAAGGGACGAGAATATCATTGATTGGGTTACCTGTGTTGCATACACACACTGCACACCCCACAAAGCTAGGCAATAAGATTTTAAATAAGTGCCTCATAGCAAGGACTCTGCATCAATATGAGGGTTTTGTAAATGCTCAGATTTAGGTCAATAAACTTTTTCTGTCCATGGAAAGAGAAAGTGAGGAAAACTCAGGTAAACTTAAATACCCACAACACAGCTGATTTACAGTGCAGCACACAAGATGAAGAAAACAATAGAAAGGAATCAAACACAAGAAAAAAGTTGTTGTAATAATAGTAATAATAATAATAAGTCGAGGAAGAAGAAAAGTTAGGCACATGGTTACAGACAGCCTGTGTTATGGATAGCACATCACCTTGGATCTTAGGAAAGATGGAAGTCTTTGGTCAGTCAGTGTCTTTCCCCTTACTGTTTGAAATGGCGACATGTAGTTCAGTACTGTAAGGCGGCAAGACAATTTAACACTGTAAAAAAGAAATCCAATTAATCCTGTTGCTAACAGGCAGCCAGTTTAGTGAGACAAAAATAGGAACAAGGGGCTATCTCTTCTTTGACGCTGTTAACACTTGCTGCTGCAGTGTGAAGCAGTTGGAGGCCATATAAACAAGACTGAAAGAAACTAATATATATAATGAGTCGCAATAATCCAGGCAGAAGGATATGAAGTGCTTAATACATCCAAACTTTGGGGATGTAGCAGAGCTTTATGATGCTTCTTTACTATCTCATAGACTAAAAAAGAAGACTTTTTCTTTTACATAGAATTTAACAAATGGTGCAAATTAGCAATGATGATTAGAAATAATGTCGGTGAGATGCTGTGGTCCAAATAAAAGGACTTTAGTGGTCTTGTCATTGAGCTTGAGAAGGTTTTCAGCCATCAATCATTTAATGTTGTGCATTGATTAAGGTCAGTTAGTTTGTTGCATTAATTAACAATACGGATGTGTGTCATCTGCATAAAAATGAAAATATATATGTAACCCTGTTAAAAAATCCCTATCCACAAAAATAGCTGATAAATAGTAAATAGTTTAAATTTGTTCATCTTTGGGTAAAACTGTTATGGCAATTGTAAAAAGAATATTTCATAAAGGTTAAAATAGTTTGATAAAAGAGTAGAGTGTAATAAATAGGTTTAAAAAGACACAAGGATGCATTGTTAAATATTTCATTTTATTTTGAAAAAGTTCATAGTAAAGAGGAAATACTGATTGAGAAGAAGTGCAATCTTGGTCCTTAATTGGTTAAGGTGTGATTGACAGGGTCAGAAAGGAAGAGAGAGTGAGAGAGTGTGTAGATTTTTTGTGGAAGCAGGTTTGACGAAAAAAGACCACGATCGAAAAGAGACAGGATGGAGACACATGGCGATAAGTGTGTAATTCTCCAGAGATAAAGTGTGTAGTTTTCAGTAACAAAGAGACTGTCTACCCGACATTCTGGACCTGGATATTGGAGCTAAGCCTGTTTGGTGTGCAGTACGAGACTTTCTGCTTGATAATGTCTGTTGTAACTGCAGCCATTTAACTTAGCATAGTTTCTGAGCTAATTCAGAGTGTGTTATTAGCATTGGCTAGCAAAGTAAATTGACATAGCCAAGAGTAGCTAAATCAGCTCCTGCTATGGACTGTGCCTCGCGATCTCAGCACGGGAGCATGAGGATTCATCTTGACCGCTGCCGATCTGTGTGTGACTCGTCTCAGTCGGACATCGTCGCGGGCTGCCTGGGAGAGACTCCACCTTCTTCTCACCTGTCTGCCTCCACGTTGGACGCCTAGTCTACCTGCAGCATCGCCTTTTGGACCGGTTAAACGGTTGCTCTCTGGAGTTGAGCCGCACTCAAGTTAACACTTTTCCTTTTTACTGTTCCTGTATCGTTGGATTAAAACTGTGGGTTTCCTTGCACTGAAGTGTCACAATACCCAGTCCCTCCAGGATTTCGCGGGCGTTTTTCAAGATTGTTGCGGCCTAAAACGCCTGAATTCGTGGCAGCTTTTCTAAAAAATTGCGATGTAAGTTGCGATGTTTTAAGTATATTTGTTGCGATGAAATTGCGGGAGATAGTGAGAATTGCTAAAAAGTTGCATTTTTTTTCTTTGTTTTGTATAATGAATCATATTTGGACATATCTGTCAGTGGTTTAAA
>JAPZDY010000021.1:4551560-4573427 GCA_029783645.1 Ctenochaetus hawaiiensis
CTAAGTTTATCCTAAAAAATATTATTAGAGTATCCTGAAACTTTAAAGCAATGCAAAACAATCAAAATCATTTGATTTTAAGGAGAGAGACAGACATATTATTTCAAGGGTTTTATTTCAGTCAGAAATTAGTTTCTTTACGAACTCAGGGCCCCTCTCCACTGTAATCAGGAGAAGTGGGCTACATATATTTTTGAGTTATGTGGCCTTGTGGAGGCAAAGAAATGAAAAAGAGAACTGGATCAAGTAATGAACCTTGAAGGACACCAAAGAATGAGGGCTGAAGGAGAAGGTGAGTTACAATGACACTGACACTGACATTGAAAAACCACAAATGATTTTTTTTTTTCAAAAATGCAGTGGTAATCCAGGTCGACTGACAGTTGGTTCAAACTACTATTCTAAGGTTTGTACAAAGAAAAGGGAGTTAGGAGATTGGTCTGTAATTGCTGAGGACTCAAGGACTTCTGTTGGCTAAATCCCCTTTGAAAACAGTGTTCGAAGGGGAAAAATAGACTATTTTGAGTGTAAATTACTAACTACCGTAGATATCAGGAATGTGTTGAGCCCTGTTTTGACAGTTTTGACAGTCAGCTGATATTTATCCAGAATATCCTTTGATATGTTACTGGTTCTGCACTCTTGCACTTGTGCATGATCTTATTTTTTTCTATCATGCTTATTCAGCCACAGAGAGGCTAAAGGCCTTTGTTGTTTAGTTTTGTCCAGTGCAACAGAGTCAAGGGTTTCCAAAACAGCACTATTACACAGAGAGAGAGATTTCTCTTCACTGGCAATGATAAGAGTCTCTCTATGGGCTTTTGCAAATCTAGTGGTATGGGTAAGATTAAGAGGAGAAACAGGATCGAAGAAGGGCAGGGCAGACACCAGAAGTGCAACCACAGGGGGAATGTTCTAACACAGGGTTAAAGCTAGAGAGAACTGAGGAACCAGGGTTGATGTAAGTGAGATAAGCCTGAAGGGGTGGTCTCAATAAGAGGTTTCAAGCTAAGTTTTCAAGATAAAATAAAATCTTGATGATGAATGATTTGTTTGACAGATATCTCAGCAGACCAAAAGATTGGTAAAGGGTAGATGAGGATGACATAATAGTGTGGGATGGACTGGGATGTGATTTAGAGGGGGAGCAGTTGAATATGGGGCTGACAGTCCCATGCTTCATTGATGGTTGAGGATGAACTGGGGTAAATGTTGCAGAGGGACCCTTGTAAATACAGGGACTCTTTCAAGGTATTTGCAGTGGCTGCTAAGACAGTCTTGCCATGAGAAACAGTCCATGAGAGGGAGACTGCTGTCAATGGTGACTGTTAATACATTTAAGGCCAATCCTGAAGTCTGTGTCCCTCCCCAGTTTTTTCAGAAAATAAAGATAGAGATGAGAACCTATCGAAACGATTAAACAAATATTCAGATCAGAGACAGTAAATAAAAAGAACAACCACGAAAGTGTTTGTGAGTTCATCTCCACTGTATATCTCAAGAGTTTAAAATATGTTCCTGTGTGTATGTGTATGTGCTTGTTTTTCCTGTAAATGTGTGTGTGTTCATCTGCATTTAAAGTAGTAAATCTGTTATACAGCAGACCAAGGTCTTGTTCTGTACAAGAGAAAGAGAGACAGAATGCTAGAGAAATGCCCTGGGCTCCCTCCAGTGTGGAGCACAGAGGAACAGCCCACTGTAGTTTTTTTCCTCATAATTTATGCAGAGTCCAAAATGGCTTGTATTTCATTGTTTTGCAAGATACTAACAACATGACTTTCGAAACAACTCTGCAGCACATTAGAAACAGGAAACTACTTCAACTGACAGCTCACAATTTATGAACAGCATTTTTTTAAATCTATTTTTGGATTTGGAATGTGGTTCATGGAAAAGTGGTACTTTTTCTTCTAAGGTCTGAATCAGTTGGAACTTTTACCAGCGTGGCATGTATTAGACAACAGTGAGAAAATGCTGTGAGTGAACTATGACCTGCAGTCTGTGAGCATCCCTGGGCAAAAAAGTATGATGGCAGCCATGAAGTAGTGGCAAAATGGAATCAATAGCATTTATGTACATGAGGACAAATCATGTACATTGATTTAATGATAGCACCACTAGGAAAGAGAGAATTTGTATCTGTTACAAGTTAATAAAGAGTTTAGTAGATTAAATGTTTAAACTATTTACAAAACACTTTTTTTTTTCTGGCTGCCGGTACAACCTCCAAATAGACTATTTTTGTCTTTGTACATGAATCCTATTGAAAAATTACATGTCTATTTTAGAAATACATGGGTGTTCTTTTCTCAACCTAAAACGATTTTTTTTTTTTTTGTTTTGTTTTTTTTATTGCCTAAATCTAACCGCACAGGAATCAGACCCTGAGTTCTCATGTAAAACACAGTGCAGACATGAATTACAGTGGCTGATGGTCACAAAAAACTAAAAAATTCTCTCACATGTATGTAAACCATAAAGATTAAATTCTGTGACTATTAAATGGCATGCTGTGAGACTGTGTTTAACAAACACAAAGAGAAACCTGATCAATTATTCTTTCAGAAGAGTATTTATTTTCAGCTCTGTTTGCCAGGAGTTTATCCTTAACCTACTGTACAGAGAACGAGATGATGATCAACTACTCACCTAATGAAGATTTTCTTAAGTTTAGAACAAAAGGTAAAATCTATCCCAGCAAATGAGAACATGACAGTAACATTTGTTTTTCTGAGAGTGCACTTTGTTGATTGGGGCACACATTACAGTAAAGGACAAATTCATCATGCAAACTCCAATTGTTAAGTCAACTTCTGACTTGTAGGCAATGTCATATAGAAAAATAGTTACCTCAAGGCCATATACATAATGTTTGCACCAGGAAATGATTAATGGTGTCAGAGTAGCAAGACCAATATATTCTGCTAAGAATGTTTGCATGAACACATTTGCAGTATAACTCACTGTATATATTTAAAGACCATAACTCAGTACTTCTCAACATTGACCCCACCCTGTCACGTCGCCCTCCCAGGAGTGATTCTGAGGGGTGGGAACTAATTCACATTTTCATACCTTTGCTGTATTTTTTCAGGACACCTTAAACTAGAGTGAACCAATCTGAGAAAAACAAAAAGGAACCCAAAATGATGTGTGTCTGATGAAAATGTACGATTGTCTCTTGTTTGTTTCATCATTGTTTCTTGTTTGTGAGGATGCTGGGTAATCATCCACACAAGTCATCGGAAGTTGTTTAAAACCAAAAGGGTTGCATGGATTTTTCTTCACTGTTCACTGTTCTTATCTGCATCTTTTAGAAAATATTTTCTTGCAAAAGAATGTTAAATCTTTGTTTTTTACCTGTTTTTAACCCTTTTGTAAAATGCAATGTTACGTTTGAAACATCTTTTATTAATTTTATTGTTATATGGGGTTTTCTCTACAAGTCAAAGACGTAATTTCAATTTCAATTAAAGGATAGGGGCTAAAATCAGAGAGCAGCTAAAAGACAAGAATATGCATGAGAAGATGTAAAAAAAAATACTATCTTAGAAGTTTTTTGTTAGAACATTATATAAAAAAATACATTATTCAGTGGATACAAACACTCCTACTATATTCATAGAGTGTAGGGCTGTGGTTGTTATCTGGTGATATAACTCACAAAGATAAAGCAAGTAATGAGTGACTGTTGTTGCCAACAGCAAGTTCTTATTCCTATTCAAAAAGATTAATAAGAAGTTACTTCTCCTTAACCCTGAATGCATAATGATGAACTGTGTCAGAAATTAGTTTAAGAAAAAAGACAAAAAACAAAATAGGATGATGGAAATGACAGCAATGAGATGGAAATGTATTAAAATATTATAAAACAAGTCCACTTGCTATGTATGTGTTTGAAAACCCACACATGCACAAAAGCACACAGATACCTAACCATCTTCATGAATAAACCTCTGCATAAACCAGAACTTTTTTTGTGTAGTTCAGCAGTTCATGCATACACTGTAGCATCAGTGAAAGTCTCACAGGACCCATCGGCGTGCTTTATGCTGTGATATTTGGCCTTTAAGGATGCAAGGGGCTGCGGATAAAGCGCAGGATCATTTGAGTGTAACAGAAAAGACAACAGTATTTGCAATGGATTTGCTGAGGTGAGTCAGAGGTCACACCACATGTGAGTCTGTTCTGCTCACCAGTGAGTCTAACCTTTGCTGTGCTCCATTAGCAGCAGAGACTGTCTCTTGGGGTGGAACAGGATGAAAGAAAATGAACAGCTGGACTGATTTCCTGTGTCTTTGCTGTTTGTTGCTAGGGGGCAAATTTTGCTAATTTCCATACACAAGGCGAGCTGGATGGTTTTGTTGACATTCCACATTTCACTTGAATGGTTTTTCTGACACATGCACATACGCTCATGACTGCACATGTACTTTTTTATCAATATGTCAGGCAAGCTTGTGGCTGGAAGGTCGCCAGTTCAAATCCCTGGACTACCTGGGAAAATGTGGGAGGGAGATGTAAATGAGTAATGTCTGCTGTCTCTTAACAGCTAGTGTTGAGGTGCCCTTGAGCAATACATTGAAACCCTGCTTCAGTAGAACTGCATTATTATGGTTGTACTGGTCGGCTCCCAGTGGCCAACTGCTGTCAGTTTTGGATATTAGTTTAAGTTGGGCATCAGTTGCCAAATCAAAAATACATGTTTTTTGCGGGGATAATAAATCATAAACTATATATATTTTTTGTTAAGTGTGCATGGAAAGACTTTAAGGTCAGTTTTATTATTTTGCTTAAAAATTAAGGATCAGACCTTCACTAAGAGTTGTCTCCATATCTCAGACCACCTTTAGCATCTATTATTATTCAACCAGCCTGTTCAGTAATGTCGCATAAAGTGATGTTTATGGTGTTTTATTGTGCATTTAAAAGAACCCCACATTTAAGAACAATGGGAAGACAAAAGCTCTGTTTCTCCCTCAATGACTTTTAAAAGTGAAGTTTTGCACTTGTGGAAAGGTTTGCAATATTATTTTATCATATTATGCCCAATGAGTCATTCAGAGTATGAAAATGAACTTTTTCATTGAAAGCTTCAGTGGGTTACAATTCTTGCTTGGAGGATCAGCTGCAAAGCTCCATCACTGAGCTCCCCTCTGGAGCTTGCACAGCTCCTTAATCTTCCTCTCTCCATCTCCTTCCCCCCTACTGTATCATGACTTATATCTTTATTGTTGGATGAAGTGAATAGACAGAATACAGAGTGAACGGGCTATGGTCCTCTCATGATGGCATTCTTATTGACAGAGCCACACAAAAAGCAGCCAAGATTTAGGAGGTAAGGAGACGCTGGGCGCTAATGAAGTGTATCCCTTGCTATCTATCAGCTGTCTTGTGACAACTATCAGCGGACAAAATCGATACAGATGTGGTCAAAGATTCAGCAGTGCTTGAATGGGAGCCCTCACCTCAATCTATCTGTGCCATTAACTCTTCTCTATGTGCCCCTCCTTGGCTGAAAGTAATAAAGTAATTCCATATTAGAAGAAACTCCCCTCATCTTTCTGACTATGGCTTCCTCTTTAACCAGTGTGATCCAGTAACATGCAGCTTCAGATGGCAAAGCCTTATTTAAACTGTCTGGCACTCATCAAGCCTCATATTTGAGAATGTGCAGCTTAATTCTGGTTTTCTCTGCAGTATGAAAGGCATAGGATTTCCCATCATAAGGAGTGTGTTTAAAATGGCCAGACTATAAAGCAGCCTCAGTCTGACATTGATGTTGCGTGTTGGATATTAAAGCTGTGGAAATTGGTGGGTATGGCATCATGGTCTTTAAATTATATGTTTTAACTACAAAGGGAACCTTTGACCCTAACTGCAATTACATACTCATCTCATAAAATGCAGCATTAGAGCATCCTAATCCCTGGATTATATTCACTGATGGTTTTATAGTTATTATTTCAGTATCCACAAAAGGCAACCACAGTATGCTCAAGATATGCTATAAGTTAACAACATAGCTATGTAATTAAAATTATTATATTATTATATATTGTGTTTATTGTCTCAGGTGAAGCAGAAATCTAGTTGCTAACATTTTCCTCAAATGCATAACACTATTTCTATGGAAATAAATATTGTGATTGCAATATTGAAAAATAAATATTTGTTAATTACAAGTCTGAGTTGCCTCAGTTGGTCTCATTGGACCTCTGCATCCACTTTCTGGCTCACTACATAAAGGACACACTATTTCTTGTAATGCTAAAAACTGGCATTGTAATACATGGGCTTCAAACTGTTCCAATATTCCCATAAGCAACCCCTAGTTTTCTGAAAGGCTGCCTAAAGTAAGCAGTGCATGTGTGTTGTAAAGTCTCTTGCTTTCCATTTTGCTTTTTTTTTCTGGCAGTTGTGGAAACAGATTAGAGCAGAAACAAAAACCCAGCTGAACAGAACGTCATCAGGACCTTCAGCTTCTCAACCCCCTTTTTTTTATGTGACAAGTGTAGTGATCAGGAAAGGAGAGGGTGAAAGTGATCTGTGGATCATCATATAGACATCATACCAGTGAAATTCAACTTTTATCTACAGTTTTGATGTCTTTATCTGAAAAAAAAAAAATGCCATAGACAATAAAAAAGTTATATACATCAGGTGAATGGCAGAGTTACTCTCTCTCTCTGTCTTATCAACATAATGGTGACCATCATCAGATGACTCTATGACACAACTGATACACTATGTGGAAAGACCAGCAGTAGTAGAACAGAGCAGCAATGTTGTCTGTGCGGACTCCACATGAGCTGCAGTAGTTCAAAGTGTAGTTTGTTTGCATATTGGACTAAAGATAGAGTAATTTGTAGTTCCCAGCTTGAGAAATACTCACTTGAACAGCTGAAACCTCTTTGGGGAAATATCACATATATCTGAGCAGACTGGAGGGGCGTGTCCATGTCTTGTTTGGATGACAACAGCTGGCAGGCTGCCACAGTGTTGGTGTTTCACTCAGCAGTTTCTCATCCCGGCTCGTATAATACCAACGTTTTTGTCACGCCCACCGGCATTTCACAAACACAAAAAAAAGGTCCTTCAGCACTGTGTGCAACACAAAGAGCTTTCCTTCCTAACAGCCTGTCTTTTAATGTTGTGCAATGGTCACAGTTCCATTAGGGAACCATAAGTACTTAGTTAGTAAAAGAAAAAATCCTTGAACTTTGTTGCCCTTTGTACTTTGTCAGTCAGAGCGAGCTCTTCAAGTGTCTATTGCAGATGGGCTTACATTCAAGGTTGTTGAAAGCTTAGGGGATCTCATACAGAATCTCAGTGTTACCTTATGTAGACACAGAGCCTCAGACTCTAGCCATGTGTCAAGCAAACTTGATACAAACTTATTTTTGTGCAAAAAAAAGTTAAAACAAAGAATGTAAATTGAGCACATTTAAAATATCTCATTTAAAGTAAAGTAACTTGGACTTTGCAGTCTCTTTTGTCAGAGGTTAGCAATACTGGCTTCATAACATGTTCCTGTAATGTACAGTATAAAGAAGTTAACGTTGCAAACAGGAGAAAAAAAACATTTGTTTTCCCTCTGTTAATAAACCTCAAACATAAAGAAAAAAATAAATCAGTAACCTTAGCCGTTTATCAGGAGACATGTCTGTAGATATTTTTTTAATCAGGCAACTGGTAATTATCCCTTCATATCCCTGGTTATTAGTTGCAGAAACAACTTCCTCTTCCTCTCTCAGGACTGAAACAGCTAATCAGTCATGATATTTACTACATCAGAAATTATTTAAAAAGGTGATTCTGCATTACAATAATTGTATCACCTTTTTTTTGGAGAAGGCAAAAATACCTCAAGTGAGCAAAAACTGTTCTGCAAAATTTTGTCTTTACAAATTTTGCCAATAGCATCTACTTTTTCTGATGTGATACTTCCAAAATGTATGTAACAATACCCTGATGAGAACATGACTTCAAGATAATTTTATTTTTGGTGCTGTTTTATCGTATTTTTTCTAAAAAGCTGCAGATTAATTTCTTTAACCTGATAATGCATGATACACTGGCCAAAGTTTTCATAACTCCTTTTTTGTTTAATTATTTATCATATACATTAATTGTCTGAGTGTTTTTTCTTATTAATTGTAGCAAAGCAATACTCATGAAGGAGGTTGTGCAATAGCTATTTAGTTGTATGTAGGTCCTGCAAAGTGCTGTGTACGGAAAGAAAAAAAAAACTTTGTTGGATTGGACTCAGGGGCTCTGTGGTGTTACATTTGTACGTTAGCATGTAAATGCAATTCAAATGCCAAATGTAATTTCATTTTAAGTAATGTACAAATGTTTCTTTACATTTAGTTCAAATGCTGTGTTTACATGAATGCGTACTTTAACCTTCTTCTCATGATGCATTCAACCTCCATCCATCCAGAGCAAAACATCAATAAATAAATAATCCCAATAAAACGCCCCCCACCCCCCTTATCTTTGATTTGAAAGCCACTTCATTTCATAAATACTTCAGAAATCACCCAGGTAATACACATTACAATGCGTGGGAATGTACTCTCAGAGAGGCTTCGCTTGGTGACTGATGCCATTAACTGCAATATTTCAAAAGGAAAAAAAAAATATATACATCAAAGTGCTTTGCTGGGTCTCCAGTTGAAATGATCACTGAACCCAGTGCGACACGGCTTTCAGATTTGACTGAGCAATCTATCAAAACCATCATTCTTTCCCTTTTGAACTGTATCTGGCTTGAAGAAATGCAGCTGTAGGTGGGCCTCATCACAAGGATGTCATCATCAGTCTAATCTCCTGCTGCATTTCTTAACATTATAATGTGATGCCCCCCCCCCTTTTATTTTTTAACAATGAGTAGGAAGCAAACAATAAAAAATGAATAAATTAGATATGAGCTGAGGGGATTGATAACAAGTTGTGTCAGGCTTGACACTGCAACAATTATGGTTTTGTTTATTTTATTTTTTTTTCTTACACATCACTTCTCCCTTAACATATCCAGGAAAGATTTGCATTCACAGCTGTGAAGAAATCATTTCCATCATCTGTTATAATAATAAAAATAATAAAAAAATAAAGCTGACACCAAGCTTCCTTTTTTATAGCAAATACATTAAAAAATTCACTCTGCTAAAAAAACATAGCTCCATGATCTTTGATCGAAGAGACAGTTCCTTCCTTTATTCTCCCCCAACTTTAAAGTGTGGTGAACGAATTCTCAACTCCCCTGTCTCCTGGCAATGTTATCATATCCTGTTAAAATAAGGCCATCTCAACAGCTCATGCACACTGAATTGTGGATTGTATATAATTACTGATTCCTACTAGAATTTTTCTTACCGAGCAAGATAAATTAAATGATAAGAATCTCGTTCCTCTTAAAGCGACTCTCCTCCTTCAGCGTGTGTAAGACCAAAGCACTGACATTACATTTCTATTATTTTTTTTATTCACTTTTGGGGCATGAGAGCAAAACAACTTTAACTGGCTAGAAAAGCAATTATTATAAGTTGTAAAGACGTTTTCAGACAACAAGCACCGAATAAGTTTTGCAAAGATATTCTTTATCATTGCAATTATTTGAAATGTGTTGCCATATCCCACCTAAATGAAATGGAAATGAAAAGTGCCCAAACACAAAGAAACAACTACACATTAAAGTGTTGACTGCTAAATTAATTGTTTCTGTACTAAAGATTTATCACAAACTTGAGAAGAAGTGAATTTTGAATCAGAAGTTGCATTAAACTTTGCAATTCCGAACACCACTCAAGGTAAGGCCATTTCAGAGAACTAGCATAATTGATTTGATATTCGAAATATCAATGTAGGTGTGTGTGTGTGTATGTGTGTGTGTGTGTGTGTGTGTGCGTGTGTGTGTGTGTGTGTGTGTGGGGGGGGTAATCACTTATGAAAAATAAAAGGGTGCAGTTTTTGGTTATTTAATGCTGCGTCTCTGAGTCCTGAAGTGATTACTCCTTTTTTTCTACCTTTGAGAAACTGCTTCCACTTTTGTGACTGAGGGAAAGGCAGTTGTCTGTCCCAGTGACATATTGTGTCATGAATCAAATAACAGTGAATGTGATGAATCTGAAGCCTTATTAAACCAAAGTAATTAATTAAGTTATTAGCAATAATCTCCAGCTGCAAGGTCATAGACATGTTTTTGAATGTATGGGTGGAAACACAGATAGACAGCAGGACAATTTGACATTTCCCTAATATCCTTAACATCTATATGCTCTGGGTTATGTTTCTATGGAAACATTGATTCAAGGCCAGTAAGCTAAATGTCGGTTCTCTTGTACAACTTACTTGGGAAGGGATATTGACATCATAGGTTTCCTTGCAGGCTTCTAATGATTGCCCTGAAGCCCTTTTAAGAAATTTAAACCTTTTGAATTGACAGGAGCAGTAACTGGTTTCCTAAAGCAATAATGAGGGAGCAGATTGCAGTGCTGTATTGACAGTTTTGTGTTGCAAATTGCAAGAACGGTGTTGTCTTATCTGTGAGTGCTTAGAAGGACCTTTGGTTAGATTTTTTAGCCATGCTAGTGAGGAGCGAAGGTTGTTCGCCTGTTGTTCTACAACTTTGATGCAGAATAAAATATCTAGGACGACTGGTACCATAATTTGACTTTCCTAAAGTATAGCCTGCTATCTTTGGTCATCTACTGACTTTTCCACAAACAACATCAGGTCAAAGATTTGACATGAGCAGTGAAACATCTTTTACTTCTTCTGGATGCATTAGCACATTCATGCAATGCTTTCTAGATAACTAGCTAGAGTGCTCTGATTACAGGAGGGGAACAGTTATTCAAACAACCAATACCAGTCATTGTCTGCTATGTTTATATTTAAGAATGGTGATAGCTTTTTTGTACATTTTTAGCTATTTTGCTACACCTGGATAAACAATGACAGCAACGTATCAACTATTGTATGTATCTACTATTACTTTTTTTGCATTGAAATATACAGCACAATTATGCTTTCAGATTCATGTTTACTTACTTATTTATTTATTTATTTATTTGTCACATCCTATAGTGTATAAAGCTACCATGTATGAGGCTACAGTGCAATCCAAACCAGTCCCATTCTTTTACTTATTTGTTTTATATTTCTTTTCCATTTTTTGATTAGTATACTGAGAGCTATGCAAAACCTGAGTCATATTCCTTGAATATGTACAGATACTTGGCAAATGAAATGGATGGATTCTGTTTCTGGAGCAAAATCAACACAAATGCGCAGGTCTTTGTATACTGACCCACAGCAATAATCATTATAAATTGACATATTTCTTCAATTGATATGAAAAACGCTATCTGATCCCAATAATCTCTACTGCAGATTGTGTAATGGCTTTAAATAACATTGGTGGCATGAAGATGTAACAGCCCTCAATCTCAACAGGAAATTGACCAACATGAACATTACATCAGGCTGATAAATGAAGTAGAAAGAAATGGCAGTTTGGTCATCAGGCTAGATAAATTGTATTGTTGCTTCACCATTACTGGCCAAAGAAAAGAGAAGCCAAATATAGTACAGTGATTAATGCAACAGTATCCAAGCAACCAGACACCAAAAATGGGCTAATCCTCTTGTGATTAGGTAATTTTTATTTAGAAACAAAAGAAAACCAAAAACAAAAAAAAAGGGTGAATATGTTTCAGTGAAAAGCAAATAAACACTAACCCGATGATCAGAATAGCAATGAGGGTTGGAATCTTCTTCGAGCTTCTTCACCTGGTTTCTCTATAGTTGTGCATGTTGATGTTGATTTGCTTGACTCTTTCGTATTGAAAGCATCGGTTAAGTTATAAGGGAGTGGCGACATATGTGGCGGCCTGTTTACTGTGCACCACGGGCACTCTGCTCTGTCTGGCACTAACAGAAGTGATTAAAGGGCAGCTGTCAGGAGACGCGATTTTATCTCCCCCGAACAGGAGTAGAGCAGAGCTGACAGCAGCAACACTTACACCTCACATGGGATGGGCTCGACCAAGACAAATGGAATTATGTCTTCCTCCCATTTTGTCAAGCCCCTTATCTGTCTGAATCGAAGGAGCTTTCTCCTACCCGGGGGTAGTGGAAGCAGGAGGAAATGTGAGTGCAATCGTTGCAGGTAAATAGTAATTGGACTCTTTCCATTCTCCCTTTTTAAGTCTGGAACAAAGTGAAACTTCTTCCTGACTGGAAGAAAATATAGCATCGAGGGAGCGGCAGAGATAACAGTGAGGCAGCTGAGTCTTAAGCTCTACATCAACAGTGTTAGTGTATGCGCTTTCCACTCCGTCAATGACAAAATGTCACTTTAAATCTGAAGTCTGTCTGTGTTGATATAGTTGAGCTGTCTGTGTGTGCTTGGAAACTTGTAATAGAATCACATAATCATATAACTCTTGCACAGTATCTTCTGTGTATGAGAGTGGTGGTCCAAGTGAGTGTTTAAACACACAGATTAAGACACAAAAGAGGTTTAGGTGATGCATATTCATGAGAGAAAAAAGAGGAAAAGAAGGAGTATCAACACAGATGTATAAGGAATATAAATTAGTTGCCAACTTCACAACAATGTTTCATTTTAATTCATTATTTGATGTATTCAACTGAATTTCGAAATTTTCGAAACACGGCATACTCCATCATTCTGAGTGTGAAAGTATATTGCTTATCATAGATCAAGACCCATTAATGAGCCTTTTCCTGAGCTTTAGTGACCGCTATGCCACCTTCACGACAAGGAACAAAGACAGTCTGTTGATGATGAGCGTGATAGAACATTGGTTTCTGAGAAAGCTGGACCTTAAATTGTTTTTTTGCCCAAAATGTATCTCTAACATCTTTAACACTAATGTAGTGATCTTGAGGCAGCTGTGCCTCGGGAGGTAGAACAGGTCGTCTACTTATCAGAGGGTCGGTTCTTCGAAACCGAGCTCTTCTGGTCTGAACTGAGACAAAGATACTGATAACAGAAACCCCTGTTTGCTCCTGATGGCTCTTCTATCTGTGTGTGAGTGTCTGTTTCTGATGAGCAGGTTGGTTCGACGTACAAACACCTCTGCAGTGTGTATGAATGGGTAAATGCTGACAATCAGTAGTCAAGAGACTGAAAAAAAGATATATAGCCTATTTACCATCTGCATCAGTAAACATTCATATAGAGCTCATTTGAAATCAGAACCACTGGACAGTGTGTTCATTCATTAAAAAGACACTTTATATTAAATGTATCATCAAATTGTTTATTGTGAATATACCATTTTTTTACATATGATGTCTGCTCCTGGCAACTAAAGCATTTTAATGAGTAAGCTTTTGCAGCTGAGAGCACCTCATTAGGTAAGTAAGGTAGCAGAGGGATCACGGTCTTACTTAAATATTTAAAAATTGAAGCACAAGTCAAAAAGGGTTCACCATCTGTCTCCTAGCCTTAACCGAGTCTGTCACAGCTTTAACTTGACGACATGTGGAATTCAGAATGTGAGCCTCTATCTCTGGTGTCAGAATCCTGTCTACTCAGGTAGGAGATGCTTGGGTGAACTAAGACTGCTGTGTAGTACAGAAGTGTCACATTGGTAATATATAATCAGATTATGGAGGAGAAAGGGTTAGAATTCATAATCTCTGTGTTTTTTTTATTGTTTTTTTGGAAACTACAAATAAAATCTGCTGACCTTTACACAAATGGCTACTCTTCATTCAGCGCTCTCAGCCCAATTAAGCTCTCCGCAATGCCTTTTAAGGTACAGAGCTTTTTATTTGTGGCTGACTATAATGGCATAATCATACAGCAAGCTTTAATTGAAGATTCTGGGTGTATTTTATATTTATTTATATATTTATTTTAATATTGAATGCGAAACAGAAATGTATGTATTATTTTCTTATTTTAATTATGTCAGCAGAAGCGCTTTTATTTACTGTAGAATCGTCGTGTTATCAGGCTCCCGCCATGAACTCCTCTGCCATTTGGTTTGCCCTTTATATTTGCCAGAACTTCTCGCCTTTTTAAATGTAGAATGAAGATGAGCAGCCCCAGTGTGTGTGTATGTGCGTGTGTGTGGGTAACACAGCACATACACAAACAGGCACAAACACACATTCTCACCTCATCCGTTCATTCACATTAGCTGCTTTTCACCCTGCTTATGCAGAAAGCCTCCATTTCCAGGTGTAAATTTTTTTCATTACAAGGGGAATTGAAAAGAAGATGGGGACTACTTTTTTTTTTCGCCTTTCTCCAAGTGATGAGTTCATGCATTTGAAGAGGAGCTTTGTCACTTGGGAATTAGCACTCCATGCATGCACCCTCTCTGCTCTCCCAGACGGCCTTACATCATTCGAGCCTGCGAGAGAGAGCTGGGAAGAGAGCGGGCTTCATGCTCAGAGAAAGCGACGGAAAAAAAAAAAGAAAAAAGAAACGGATCCTGTCACTGACATGTGTGCATTTGCAACCTGAAATAAAACTAATACTCTTTATATAGATTATCTTCACTCTACCTGTGCAAACATGTACGCAATAAGAGGGTTGTCAGCACATATTTCTTTGATTTACTTCTTTTCAACTAGATTGGTCTCATTCGACCGCAGAGCTTTCTTGGTAGCTCTAAAAGTGCCTGGAAGACAGCACCTCGACTGAATTTAACACCCCGCAGTCTGCACTATGCACCTCCCACACATGCCAGCTATGGCACACAGCCTGTATTAAAATAAATGAAATAAATAAATTTCCTATAGGAGATGGAAACTTCTGATGTGTGTGAATGTGTGTGTGCATTTAATGTGCACAGCTTTACTAGAGAGTTTGTTCTTGTTGTGTTTCTGCTTTTGTCTGTGTGTGTTAAAGCCAAGTGGGTAAATGTGCGTGTGAGTGTATCCGTTGCACAGCACAGACCCAGTAGGTGTCAAAGCCAGCTGCTTTCTTATGATGGCACTGCTCATTAGTTGACTGTTAGAGCTATTCTGACTCTGAAAAGTGAAGTAACGGATACTTGAGGATTTCACAGTTGGCAAGGCACCAGTGAGACACCTGGCATTGTTGCTATGTGTGTGTGTGTGTGTGTGTACATGTATGTGTGTGAATCTGCCAGTCCTAAAAGGAGCCCCTATGTAACACATCAAAGTAGTCTCCCATAGGAATCCCTCATTTCGTGTTGTGAGAGACAATCTATGATTCAGCCTTTTGAAGATTTTGTACTTTTTTTCCCACCAGATTATAATATAAATCTGGTAAAAAGGTTCCGAATCATCAAACTGCTGCATGATAATACTGCATTGTCATCTAAACAATCACATTCCCTTTTCACTCTTTGACAGTGTAATTAGCAACCATTATCTGGCATGAATGGTCAGATTATGAAGCCCCTGAACTCATAATACTCAAAGTTCCTCATTATTGGGCAGAGGCATCATTTGCAACGCATTCGAAAGTTCAAATCCAGAAAAGTACACTGAATAGAGGCAGTCTTTTTTTTTTCTCTTTTCCCTTTTTCTTTTGAATGCTTCTTTGCTTCCAGTGAGGACCCTTATATCAAGTTTGCTAAGTCTAATCTATTGATGCAGGGTGGTTTTACATTCATCTGGCATTGACATTATGCTAGTGAAAAGCAGGGAGCGCTTTGTGGATTTATCTATGACTCCCACGCAGTTCTTGGCTTCTAATTTTCTGATAACAGCAGAACACGAGTTCTTCTCCTAAAAGACACAACTTGAAACTCGAATGTGCAATTACAGCAGAATGAAAGTCTGGGGCCCTTCTATAACGTAAGACCACAATGGGAGCCCAAAAAAAAAATCCCACTGCTGTTTTTGTCCGACTGCATTTCTTGTCACAGGATTGTATTCGATAGTAATAGATTCGGTGTTGATTTTGGGAATTATTTTTAATTCACTGTTATGTATGAAACCCTTCCTGAAAACCACAGTGGCTCAACCTGCAAATCCTCAGAAAGCATGCAGCGAGAGTCAGTTCCTGCCCTGACTAGTCCTTATCTTAGGATACAGGCTGTTCTAACGTCTGACAAAATCCAGACAGATTAGCCCTGACTAGGAGTTAAACGAGTCACCTTCAAAGCCTCAAAGAATATTATCTGCTTCGACTGTGCAAAAGGTTCTTGAGAGTGCAAGCTGTGTAGTCCACAGTGTTGGAAAAGATCACAATTTAGATGCAATATTTCCTGCAATGAAAATGATGGATAGGTTACTGATAAAATGCAGACAGGGTATTCAGAGAATGACAACATTTAAAACCAGGAGGTGAGATGCTGCCTGTTTTTTATTTTGGTCAAAACATCAGAAAGCATCCTTGCTTCATCTACTTTGTTTTGTTTGCTCCAATGAAAACTGATGACTGACTCCAATAAATGAAGAGGAGAAGTGGTCAGAAGTTTAAATGCTTAAATGTTTTACCAGTTTGATGTTTTAACCAGTTTTGATTTTAACCATCCTCACTAATAATTTGTGACACACAGTTAAGCCTATTGCACTTAAGACCACTTCCAATATCTTATTCAGGCCTTGTCTTCTGTGCTTGTGAACACACCAGCTAACATCATGTTCCACTAATTATCAAATGTTCTAATGCACATTGATTGCACAGAGAAAGAAACTCAGTATGGCTGATAAAGAGCGCTACAAGCTTAAGGGTCATGATAAAGAAGGAAAACTGATGGCAAGACTACTATGTTTTCTTTTGTTGTATTTAAATTGTATTTTAATCATTCCGAATACAGAAAAAGGTCAACAGTACAAACTGTCATACTTACTATTTTGATAAAACTTCTCCCCCTCAATTTAAACAACTATGACTGCCATTCTACTACTATTATTTAGACATTGGCCATAGAATGTTAATCAACAAACCTTTAAATACAGAAATGGTTGGTTAAAGAAATTTAGTAGATCATTAGAAAGTTCTGCTGTTTATTATTGAAGTGCATAGGATGCTGTGAAGGCATTTTTTCATTGTGCTGTGTTAATACATGGAAGCATTGAAACGAAGTTATTAGGCATTTATGCAATTTTTTGTGTAAAAAGGAAACAATTGAAATCTCTTCTGCCATTTTCTCTTTTGACAAAATGGTGGTTCAACAACAACAATGACAGTAGGAAGACAGCATCTCCTTGTGTTTCACCTTTTTTTCAGACCTTTGCAACACTTTTGCTGCTTCTATGTTTCTTGTGGAGGCAAAAATATGTCCTTTAAAGAAAAGTCAGTTAGTTTCAAGGAGAGTTGTTTACCAAACCACTGTCAGAAAATTGCAGGTAAAACATAAATTGTTCTGTCTCTTAAAATAAGCAATAATCACTGTTTATTCCTCTTATTTACTGATGAGAGCTTGCTCTAAAGTCACTGATTGATGTCGACTCATTTTTACTCTTTTCCAGCCTGCCACGCCTGTTCTTACTTCTAAATAATGACCATCCCCCCAAAAATAATCAACTGCTTCAGTAATTGTGTTGTTAATTACACTAGTCCAGAGGCACCTCCTTCTCATTTTTGCTCCATTTCTCCGTAACCATGAGGAATTACAGAATGTGGAATTTGACTGATGTTGGTGCCATCAGCTCCTTAATCCTGCATATTGCTCCTCAACTGTATCACACTGAATTACAAATTGCCAGTGTGCTAATGGAGAATCATGAATAATCCAAAAGAATGAGTACACGACAGTTAGTCTCCGTGCACATAACATGAGCCAGACCTCACATTTAATTTATGAACGTGTGAAATCCACTTTTGAAAAATACCATGAGAAAAGTCCCCTATGTAGCGATCACCACAGAAGATTTCCCCACTGCTCTGGAACATTTTAATCACTGGTAAACATGTTGCAAGCAATGGGAAAATAATGAAGATTAAGTCAGGAAGAAATTGAGCAGGATTTAAATTAAGCTGCTGACACTCCTGCATTATGGTGACATAGAACATTAATTATTACAATATAAAAATGCCCTGAAGCCTGCTAAATACTTAATCTTTGTTGCTTCCAATGTTTCCATCTCAACATTGTTCAATGCTAATTTAGTAAGAACCCAGAAGGCCTTGCAACAGTCTGTTCACTAATGAACGTGAAATAATTGTCCGGCACCACCTTCCTGTTTTCAAATTATTGCCTTCTGTGTGGATGTGTATGTGTCTCTGTGTGTGTGCCTATATATGTATGTGCATCATAAACGTATTGCTTAGATTCCTGGTTGTATGGTCTTTTAATGTCTTTTAAAAAAACCTTTCCCACTTTACCATGATCATCTGATGTATAAAATAAAGCAAAAGATATAAGGAGTATCATCACCAGTTACCATTTGTGACAATTTTATTAATTACAGTCATGTGATTAACTGTCTTTCCAAACTAGAAGAGGACAGCCAAGACTTCATTTGCGAAACATTTCCCCTGAAAATGAATGGTACACAGAGGGTGTTTAGCTGTATCTGCTCCTGCAAAGAATAAACACCCAAATGGACCGTATTAATTAGATGTGATGGCATCTAAAATGTGCAACTCAGATATATGGTCTTACTCTCAGACATCTTTTTGCACCTTTGCAAGTTGCTACTGGCCTTTGATGTCTCTAAGTACCCATAAAAAGTATTGAACAGGTTAGTTTGGTCTGTACTGGTCTAACCTGAAAAGAGAACTAAATTTGCTCAAAATGTGAGAAGTTTCTGCCTTTAAGTCTGTAGGGGTCAGGCTACAAAAAGCTGTATCCTATACCTCCTATTATGCAACAAATAAGAGTCTTTCTATACTCTTTAACCAGCACACAAGACGGCAACATTTGTCAAGTGTCATGCTCTCAGTTTGTGTTGCAGGCTATACACATGCCCGGGCTTAGATAACCCTGATGACATCATTTAGATTATTTTGTCCAAACTTCCAAAGCTCTTTTCATGCCCACTGAAGATTTACAGTAACTGTATTCAGAGGCTGAGTAGAACATCCTTTATGTGGTGACTTATCTTGTCCTGTGCACTGTTTCTGACCTATTGACTGTATAGAGATGGATGACACCTCTCCAATTTCTCCCTCAGTACAAAAAAGAAGCCATATTAACTCTGATACACACAGCACCATCTTGGGCTGGTGACCTCTTTGGGAACAAGAGTTTGTGACTAGAGCCACTGTATTTCAGTTTCACCCATGCAGTCAGCCTACTCAGACTACAGGTTAGGCTCATGTTATATATGAGGTTTACAGACCCTTTGAATAACATTAAATGACTTGGGTAAAAAAAAAAGAAACACAAACTCTTCAGCATAAACCAGATAATAAAATCATTGACACAAGAGTAAGAATTACCTGAAATGATAGAAACCGTCTTTTGGAGAAAACTGATTTGGCATGCACTTTGATTTTTTTAGTTTGATGTACCATGTCCCCTGTGCTAACATGGAGGAGGCGTGGTTTTTGACCCACACTGCAGTCAGGCATCTGGCACAGATTGAGATGTTTTGGCTTTACTTTTGAGTAGCTGCCATTTCATACAACTTGTAAGAGTAATCTTTTTGACTACCTGACAAAGTTTAATATTAACTGTCCATGTCAGCTCCTGAAAACAATGTCTGGCCTTTTAGTTGCTATATGCTCTCCATTCGTCACTAGTTAACTTAGCTGCTTTTGCTGTACAAGTAAAACACAAAAGATTACATGTCAAGATTTTACAAAAGATTTATTTGCTGCTAACCATTTCCTGCTGGAATATCTGCTTCACAAGACAGAACCCATGCAGAAAATAAATCTTGAAGATGAAACAATGAGCCAAAATATGTTTAAAAGCTCAGTGTAGCTGCAGATTAGCTGGCAATTCTCAGTGGGTTCTTTAGAGCAACTCATTTCTCATTACACAAAACTATTTGATCCACTGTTAATATGACAAGTATTAAGAAACAGAGTTTGAAACATGTCCAGCCTAGTTAACAAGAGTTGGATTCTGTTTCTAGATTACACTGAAGGAGTGCACAAATGTATTTCTTTAGAGAAGCATGGCGAGCAGCAGTTTTTCCTCCACTCTGACAGGCGTTTTCCCTGATTTGTTCCGAGTATTCTGAGGCTCCAAAGTTCTTGACTCCAGGCATTATACTAAAAGCAAACCCATGTTTTTTAAAGTCATCCTCCTAACCCCCACCACATAAATTTAATAATTTGCCCTCTTGGTTGACATGCTTTCAGGCAGTCATGCGTGCCATATGACCCCAGCAATAACTCCGAGAGGGCTGTAAAGGTGACCTCTGTGAATTGCATGCATATGACTAGGCATTGTCAGTAAGAGGTGATAATAGTATGCACAGTTGAATTGTCTATCATACCCAGAGGTATGTATATGACAAATGGGATATGCTCCATGGTGGAGAAGGAAGGAAACAGCAACAGTTTGGGGACATGCAGTGTGCACTGTTTAAAATACCTGACAAATCTAATTGCATTTAATTAGTTTAATGTGCCACTTTCTAAACAAGCACGACAGTGACAACTTGTTGCTGATGGACATTGCCCACTGCAGACTTGATTAAAGTAGTTCATTGTTAAATCATTGTAATTAGACCTGACAGACAACATGGCTGTAACTCATTAGTGGCCTCACACAAAATAACTGCATGCTAATGCCTGCTTTTTTCCAGTACATTACACGAGGCATTTTATAAGATCAAAATGGTCCATTTAGTCTTAAGCAGCATTTCATGATGTTTAAAATCGCAAAGTTATAATATTCAAGAATCTCTAATGTGATCATGTTTTTCTTCAGCACAGAGTTCTTGATGCTTCCTTTTGTTTAATCAAGAATGCCCTTTTTAACACACACTCTTAAGAGCTGTCCAGTTTTCCCACAGTCCTTTAAAGGCCTGCGAACAGCTTTCTTGCCTTGAACTCTGTTAAAAGCCACTTTGTGCTCTTCTCTCTCTTCTTCTCTTAGCTGACATAAATGCTGCGTGTTTGATGTGTGTTGGAAGATGGTTGGGATTCACAAAAAGAAGATCTTTAAAGCAAGACATTTATGCTTTACAAGATAAATTCATTTTATTTGGAAAGTGTCAAAATGTCACGCAGCACTGATTCAACCAGGAAGGTCAGAGGATTCGCTGGTTTACAGAAAGTCCTTGTGGCAGTAATTCTGTTTTGGACATATTTGATTTGAGAATCAATAGGATTAGTTTGAGTTGAATTCTACCTGCAAAGACTTAAATAAAACTTTATTATTTTGGGGAGTATAAACAAGGCTACTAGCTACCCAGTTCTGTTGACGTGATGTGGGTGAAAATATTCTACTAAGTATTTACTCTCATATTTATCATAAAGGCTGACATGATCTTTTCCATGGAGACAACAACACAAAAGACTAGTATTAGAGCTGGACTGCACTGAAGCATTACTTGTGTAGTGATGCTGAATGTACATACAAAGTGGTGGCAATTTCCTCCTGATCCTTCACTGAGGTTACAGTGTCCTTGGTGAGATAATCCATTTAGCTTTTAAAGAGTCCTTATCAGCCATGCATACTCGAGTGGTACATGATGTTTGGGACCAGAGTCAAAATGTGGAGAGAATGGCTGGCTCTCTTTTCATCTAAAACATTGCTGTTTGAGCTTCATAAAGAGTCATCAATACCAGTGACAACAAACAGTGCAGCGGGGCAGAGTGCTTTCCTCCGAGGTAGCCAGGACTAATGGTGGCTTGACAACTACTGGAATGAGTCAGTGACCAAGACACAGGCCCTGTGGCTGTTAAACACTGTTTTGCCATATCTCTGCAATTTCCTCTGAAGTTCCTACTCTGACAGTCCAGTCAACAGTAGTAAACTTTAACAACTCTCA
>JAPZDY010000021.1:4594057-4611887 GCA_029783645.1 Ctenochaetus hawaiiensis
ATTAACATCAGTCTGTGATTCAGATATTTTTAGGCCAGCAGAGAAGGCCTTGAAGGCCCTGACGGCCCGCCACTGGTGTATATACATGAAACATGCCACGTGATGAACATGAAATGACAAAATGAAGGGAAAAGTCACAAAAGAGCATTTTTTTTTGATATGTGGTGTTTGAACTAAAGAAGATAAAATGTTTGGTATTTTTTTTTCAGTTTTTTGTCATTGACAGGGGAGCCAAAAAGCTAATATTGGACTCTGCACAAACACAAAGTGTTGTGATCAGGGCCAGATTTACCAGGCTGGCACGGGGTAGCAGCTGCCATCATAGTTTCAAACAATCAAATACAAAAACAAATATGTTCAAAGAGTTGTCACTAGTCAAAACTTTCACTGAAATTTTGAAATATAAAATTTCTAAGTGAAAGTGAATGCAGCAATTGATGACAGTCTACATAGACTCCAAGGATATACCAGAGACATTACAAGAGAGGAGACAAACTTCATAAAGCATTTGAATGGGAAACTATGTAATGTCACAGATGGCCATTGTATGACACAAAGCCTTCACCTTCTCCCCAAAAGTGAATTATCTGTAGCCAAACCAGGAAACACTATCCAGCCATTTGTGTTGGCTGTGGAATTAATGGGTGATATGATAACCTTGCACTGCATGGCAGCAATATTATTCATGAAAAAAACACTGAAACCTTATACCAGGGCAACATTGGCAAACTACTTAAGCAGTTGTGATCTGATTTGACAGGTGATTACATACATGCATGATTTTTCCTGATTGTGACCATTAAGTTATGGCTGTTTCCCTTTTCATTTAGATAAGGGTTTGGCCTTGTAAGCCAGAAATAACTGCCTCGGGGCTATATTACAATGCCTGAAGAGTGGTCAGGCCTTTCCTAGATGGAATTTGGATGTAAACATTAGCTGTTCATGCATTCAGAACAACCCTATTTTCTTTTTTGAATCAGAAAGCAGCAAGCAATTGTGTTGACCCCATCCAAGCAAGAAATTTGTGGGAATAGGAGGGACATGTTGAATTAACAGGTCAAAAACAGTTTATCCAATCAACAAAAGACACTAACAGATTAACCACAGTGTGGTGTCCGGAGCCATATGAAGGGACACAGGCTAGCAGACCGATTGCTGCTGTTAGCTTTTCATGCAGCAAGCAGCAGTTCCATTTTCTGATGGTCCTTCTAGTTTCTATACAGCCACAGGGAGGAGGGGATACAAATGGAGCAAATATTATGTTGTCAGTAACAGGCTATGTGCCGATGAATACAATGTTTGTGCTTTTAAATGAGCTAAACTAGATATATTAATAATATATCTAATAATAAATATTATTATTATAATAACAATAATTAGTTTTGTTATTTTGTTATTTGGTAACCTCTAAGGCAGTTTGACAAGCAACATGTAAGCCAACTTTAAAAATGAGGTATTTTCTCTTTAAAATAAATTCTGCACTGCATCGAATATATGGAGATGTGAGGAGTTGTTCCTTTGCATTTCAAAAAAGAAGCTGATACATTTATTTGGGTAAGTCTACATTGACATGTAAGCAAATAATTACAAGAATGTTTTATATGAGAACTGCATTTCAATTTTGAATATATGTGTGGTAGTTGAATGAGTGTTTTAGCACAAACCACCAACCCATTAGCTCAACTGCAGTCTCAGAGCAGTCAACCAAAAGGTAAACACTCTAATAGTATTTTTTAAAATTGCCCAAAAGGTTGAAATTTTGGATCAGTCATGCAAATGGTCCAAATAAAATCACACAGTTTAAAGGGCACTAAAATCATCAGCTCCAAGCCCCGTACAAAAAGTCAAATTAGTCAGCACTGCAGTGACAGTTCAAAGCTTGGTTCCTCATTTAGTTTGTGCTTTCATCACATTTTGAAAATTAAAGCTTAAAGAGAAGGATTTGTCTGCTACATTAACATTGCTGGATAACCCTTGGTACTGGGTTGAGTTATGGGCTTATGTTTAACAAAAAAAATAGTGTCTGAAGTCCTGTAAATCAAACAATTGATTGATTACTAATGCCTTCTTTAGAAATTTATATTCAAGCTCCTCTTGCATGCCTCTTTATGTGACCTGTTTGACTTCCTTTTCCAGATTCCCCACAATGTGTGAAAAAGGCTCTTTGGGAATATATGTGTCATTTGGTCTTATTGTGGTAGATTGGTTTACCTTGAAGAGAGTCACCACAGAAGATCAGTGGTCATCGTATAAGATAGGAATAAATGAACACTGGCTTTCTATCAGAGTATGCAGACAGTGTCGGGCTCATTAGCAGCCATGACATCAAAATGTGTTTAATCTTGCATAAAAACCCATCACATCACAGACCCCATGCAGGGAGGCATTTATTGCAAGTCCTAGAAGGTCGCAATGCACTCGCCAATTAATTACATTCAATATCAAAGATAATAATAAACACACTGGTGAGCTGGACCAATTGCATCCTATGCTCTGTTCAAGGACGGCCCAACGTGAAGTCAACTTTAGATGGATGGAGATCTGCAGGCGAGCCAAGAGCATCGGAGCTTGACTTGTTTGTTATTTTTTTGTTGTTGCTTGTTTGTTCGCTCCTTTGCACCAGAAAAAGAACAGATGAATGGAGGGAGAGAAAGAAGAGCGGGTTAGAGGAGCAGTTGAAAATGAGTGTTTTTCTGTCCACCTCCTTTGCACGTCAGGAGGACTTTGGAGTGAACACGCAGCTAATGGCAGATTTTGTCTTTAATTACAGCGACTGTTTGAAAATATAAGGCTCGCCTCACTGGCTGTTTTGTCAGATGCCATCACACTGTCCTTGGTGATAATACAGAGGAGCCCAGCTCTGAAAATAACAGCTTTGGTTTCCTGATCTGCCAGTTGGCTAATTGTAAGTAGGCCGCCAAAGACACAGCATGAGGCCTGTCGCATCATTGTCTTTCTATTATTGTGTGGCTTGTAAGTAGAAGCTGTGAGCAGTGTGTTTGCGGTGACACTAGCATGTTGCAAGTTGTCTTTTCAGCTTCCATAATTGATGGTGTGTGTGTGTGTGTGAGTGCGTGTGTGAGTGTGTATGTGCTTTTGTGTATGCTCGAATGCATCCAAGTTTGTCTGGATGTGCTGTGCATGCAGAATGAGAACAGTATGTGTGAGTATGTGTGGACATGTGTCATCTCTTTTTTTGTCAACAAACACCTGTTTATTCTCTGTTAATTAATTGTTTAACATAGTTTCAATTTGTCAAGCAGTTTGCTCTTGGTGAAATTGGCTTGCTAGCTTGCTGACGCTAGCTAGCACACCCCCTAATCAGTGTCCAGATGAATAATAAGTGTTGATGTGGCCAGATGTTCCCCACCTTATATCCATAGAAAATAAATTAACCACGCCAATGAATAGGAAATAACAAGGAGAGCAAGATTATAGTTATATAAGACTTTAAGATAGAATAAAACATAATGATTTTGCATTTATATCAGTATTATAAACAATTAGCTAATCATTTTTAAACTGTTCAAGTTCTCATATTGTACTGCTGGCTTTTTTTTCCCACATCATTTGCAATGGTGTGGACATACTGAGGCTGTTGTTATAATAACAGTGAATACTGTGTTATCCCAGAGAGGGGCACTGCAGCAATGCATATACAGTAGCTCTGACTGTTAAACCAGCACTGCATCAGTATACAACACAAAATAAATGCAGCTTTTTAACATCATGTGGGATCTAGAACACCAAAAAAAAAAAACTTGAAGTTGGAATTATGTACAATTTACCTTAACTGACAAAATTATAATGCACATTAAGTTTAAATGACTGTCAGTCTATGTCTACTAGGTCTAGTAAGTTTTGATGTGAGAATTTAATTAGGACCGGGTGACAAACAGCTCTTCTCTTCTGAGCAAACACAGACATGTAAGACCATTTAATCATTTCTGTTCCTGCCTCATGTAAGTAAATTGCCTGAAGACAATGGTATGGCACAACAGTTTACAATTCAGCACAGCAGAGTTTTTCTGCACTATGTCTCCTTACCACTCTCATTATTAGGTGTCAATAACAAGTGTGATGGCTGTGCTGACAATGAAGACTAACCTCACAGGGTCCGAGTCCATTAGCTACTGCATCCCTCCATCAGTCGGTGTTTGTTAGTCTTTTGTCTTGGCTGCAGCTGCTAGGTATCGTCCTTTAATGGCATTGTCCTCACCTCAGCAGTCTCTTTTGCATTCCAAGTTATTCATGTGAGTCAGCCTAAAGGAAAGTGCTTTTGATAACAACAGATGTGTCTTTGTCACTGTCTTTTACTATAATTCTGTTTGACTATAGTCAACTGCAAGGCATGCTGTGCAGCTTTGAAATACAAATATGTTCTGCTTAACTCACAACAATGCTGGACTCTAGTGGTGCAGAAAATACATGAAATATTATCATGTGTTTCAACAATGTGATTTTTTTTCTGTGCTCTTAAGTTATTCTTTCCAGATGGTTAGTGTCTTATAGATTCATCCCCATCAGTAATGAGTCCTGAGCATACTATTAAAGACAGCTTTGTTGCTCTGGGGAATCCTGCCCACTGTAATTTGCTCAGTGCTTCGAAAGTAAATGCTGTGTTAAGAGAGAAAAAAATACTGCACAAGTGAGAGTGAGATTAAAAGAACACACATTCAGACATCTTTCAACATGTAACACAGTCCCATGTTGTGTGTATGTGTTTCTTAAAGAACATGGCTTTTTTTCAGTTTGGTCACAAAGATCAAACTTCTTTGTTCTTCAATTAGAAATAAATGTGCTAAAGTTCAGACTTTGTTCATCTGCTTGTTTAAGAAAACATTAAACCACTCTTAGCATCATGCATTCCCTTAAGGACTGCCATAGGTCTCTCTCAGTTTGTTGTAGATTTACAGGACTTAAAAGACACTTTAACGGCTCTCAACAGGTTTACAGGTTTATATTCATTAGAGATCAGCAACATGCATTATAAGTAATTATGAGTACTATGTTGTGAGCTGTCTCATCCAGCACAAGCTCAGCTGAATGTACGTACAGAGCTGTAATGTATGCAATCGTAATATGTGTGCCTGTATTGTATTGCAAGCTAATACAATACCACAAATAGTATTAATATCACCAAAGTTTTAAATTAACACCACAATCAAATTGGGCTTTATTTGACTGCAATACTGTACATACAACTGAATACACTGATAAAATATCACAATATCATAGGATATTTTTTTTTTATTTTCCCATATCATGCCTTGAAACAGAAATGTTTGAACACAGTTTGTCCAATTTAATAGCAGTGAGTAGTGTAAATGTGTACATGTGCATTTGTTATGTGTAAATGCGTATTTGATTTGTGTACTTTAAAAGATCTGTGTTGTTCTTACAACACCAAAGCTGAGTTTACACTAACAAGACTATATATTCTGCCAGATTAAAGGGGAGGGAAAAAGGAAATAGTTTTGACCATTTTCTACTATTTTCTTTTAGTTTTGACAACCTGAAAACATTAGCATGGATGAAACCCTGTATGACATGTAAACACAAGTTTTTTTATATGAGTTCAATGTGGACATGACATGAGTGCAAAGTAAAAAGCCTTTTTCGAAAGCCATAAATCTGAGCAACCGACTCAGTAATTCTTTAGTTACTGGTATTGATCAATAGCCGTATGAATACCGTAAACATATATCATGATCTTTTTTGCTGGGAGATGATAATAAATCTTTTTTTTTTTAATGTATTCTGAGGTTATCCAAGATGATGACACAAAAGCAATAATAAACTAGACTTCATGACTTTTAATTTCTTTTTTTCCCACGTTTGATGGACTCACTCAGCTTGATAGCCTCTGGGAAAATGAAAAAAAAAACAAAAAAAAAAAAAAACACACACACACTGGCAGGAGATGATACACCTCTATTGACCCACAGAGAATCAGTATCTTATTGATGCTCCTTACATCAAACATAGTGTGAGAACTTTACATCAAGCAACTCTATAGTGCAGGAATGAAAGCCAAGGTCATTATAACCCGATTTGTGCAATTTACACTACACACCACAATACAGAGGAAACCATAACACCCATGACAAAATATCAAACCGTGATTAAGAATCAAAGTAATAAACCTGAATAAAAATACAGGGGAGACACATTCCTGGAGGGGAGATTTGACAAATAATCAAAAGGCGGAGCACAGCCGAAGCACAAAAAAACATCAAGATTCTCAGGGACACTAAACAGAATGTTTTATGATATGCAACCAGTCACTGTAAAGCATATGATTTAAAATCCAGTCTACTAACTGTTTTATGAGTTTTACAAAGCCCTTCAAAATGTTAGATTAGCCAGCAAATAGCTTATGTAACACAGCAGAACAAAATATATTTTCTTAGCATCAGCAAGTTAAAACAAGGTGTTAAGGAAGGCTATTTTTTTTAAATGCTACATTAACACTTGTCTACAAGAAACTGTTTGTTACAGTGCAGCACTGAGACCTACATAACCACCACAGGTATATCTTAAACTATGCTAAAATAGCATGCACCTCTATTCTCTGTTTTTTTTAATACAGCAACATCAGTATTAACAGGTTTAAAGTGCAAAAAATATGAGCAGTCAGACAATCAAAAAGAAAATCAAATCTCTAAATCACAACCTATCATCCTTCCCAATTTATACACATTTGAGCTTAAGCTTTGACCAGTTGATGTTAGTTTGTTGTGATGAGAGTTTTTAAGAGTTTATACTTTCAAACCACCTTGTGTTTGTTGTCCTGTTGGACTTCTTTTAAGCAATATTCAACTAATACCATGACATCTCCGCTATTATTTCAGTGAGCACAAAAGAGAAATAATGGCAAGAGATTAAAAAAAAAACAAAAAAACAAGTTATATTAGGTCAAAGTTTTCATTTTACTGTGAACCACAGTGTTGTTCAGGAAGAGCTAAAAAGTAGAATTAGATGTCCCCGTGACAAACTGTGGACTTGCGGTTTGAGTATTAACGTTGGGAGTCTGGCTGTAAAGCTCGATCATCAGCACCTAGGTTTCCACACACATACACACAAACCTAATGAGGTTATGTGAGACAAGCTTTCATGAATTAGTTTTTACAATAAAAGGTTGAGGAGCCCATGGGTCAAATGTTAATTACAAATTGTCTCAGTTCATGGAGAATAAAGATTGTAATTAATCCTGGAAGGTACAAATTCAAAGCAATTTACCACACTAATGTACGTGTGTGGCCCCCAAACAGCATCTCACACATTCCTCAGGAGCATAATTAAAAAGTTATTCTCTCCATATAAATGTTAAGGCCAAAAGGGGAAAAAATACTTGAGCGTGACATCATGTATGACTGCATCCAGGTTAGGCATGACCTTACAAGGCTATGATTATGTTAATTTTTGACATTAAAAGCAGGGAAGGACCGTAAATAAAATAGATTCCAACTGGAAAGAGAAAATCAAAGAATGAAATATCTTTATAGTACCTTTTGTTTGATAGTGCAGAAGTTTTATCAAATAATGACAGATTGTGAACCATGTGATTGCATTCAGGATGCATCCACAAAATCACACATCAATCCAACATGAACAATGTGAGAGAACACACAAAACAAAACAAGTCTGAAAAGTGAAAACAGATATCAGAGAGATAGCATCTATGCATGGTGACTTTCATCTTAGTGCTGTATTTACACAGCTTTTTGCCCCGGAGCATCGCATCACCATCTCATTATCTTTTTGTCTTTTGCCTGTTGTTTGCATGCTGGACACTTGAACACCCTTAACTCTAAAAAACAGAATGCAAAAGCTTTTTTTAATGTATTGCTGTTCACTTTAACATTAGCACCACTGACAATGACTGGAACAAAAAGAGCTTGGGGGTCACAAAGTTTTTCTGTGCTCTTACACCCAAGTGACCTTTTCTTGCCTTTTTAAGTCCAGCAGAAGAGAAATTGTTCCCTTCCATATTCTCCTCAGGAAATTCCCTGGAGACGACCATAGTGTCCACAGTGTGTCTTTCATGCAAGGTCAGTGGGACACATAGATGCCTATGTCTAGGCTCCAGACCTCAGACATGATTATATCTTATATGAGACATCAAATCCAATCTCGCTTATAAAAACATGAACATAGTTTTCCTGTAAAAACACTCTAGTTAAAGAACGAAAGCCCTTCCTTATAGCTGTATGGTGTAGCTGTAAAGGAGCTAATTTTTTGGTGACCTTCAAAGTTGCAGCTTCACAGTGTAAGAACATAATGACTGTAATTATTACAAGGCAAGACATCATTGCTAAAAGACTAATGTGACCATTAGAGCTAACAACGCGTATAGCGCTCTTCAAGGCAAGCCTACACAGACGTCAACAAGTCTCACAAAGAAGCAGCACGGCTAATTAATATACAGCAGAGTCAATGAGTACACAAGAAGCGGCTTCATCCAGGCCAGCATTAATTGAAAGGGTTCTCATTTTCAGTGCCGGCCCTCTCAAGGTGATGGAGCATGTTGTTGCTTAGATTAAATATTTATTGAGGGGTATCATTACATTGCCATTATCATTTAGATCAGTTCGTTAAACAACAAGATACACCGATGATGAGACAATTACGCTCGTTAAATAAAACAGGATGAAAAGAGATAAAAAACAAGACTGCTCACCCACTCATTTACTCCCACTGCAGGTGTGTGTTGTGTACACAAACATGCACACGCACACATGTTTTGTTTACATTGGAGGTCACTGAGTTGGGTCCCATGATAATCATGAAAAGTTCTTAGCTATGCTTGTAAAATAGCTATAATAACGCCTTAATAACCCCTGGTGGGAAGTCCAGCCTACACAAAATTGCACACTTGTGTCTAATGTTACAGCAATAACACACATAATGTCTGAGTAACAGACCGAGTCTTCTGTTTCCTGAGATATTTAACATCTTTTGAAGGTAGCCTTGTGATGACATACTAGGTTTGCCTGCTCTATGACTCAAAAATGATGTGATACATATAAATTCCTTGAACCTTGAAAACTGCTGCAGAACTCTTTAGATGACTACCTGATAGCAAAGGGATGGTGGTGCTTTGTGAATTTAACTTTTCGTTGACAGACTTGTGCTTTAACAGTTTTGTGGCATTGGCACTTGATGGAAATTACTTATTTAAGTTATAATATGTAGAATAGTTGTATGTCTTTTATCTAACCCTAACCCTGCTTTATCTACGATCCTATATGTTTCATTCTTCCTCTGTGATTTTTACAAAATGTCTTGCAGTCAAGCATTTTGGTATCAGGCTTCACTAACATCAACATCATAAAACAGAACATGTTTCCAAAAGTGTTAAAAATGTGTATTTTCTCTCGTGAAAATAATGGGACTTCCATGGCTGTCACCACCTTCATTCAGTCATTCATTTATTTATTTGTTTTTTTTATTTATTTATCCTCTTGAGTGTAAAACCCATATGACCCAGCCTATTCTTAAAGGTCATTTAAAGGTATTCTAGGAAATATAACAAATCAAATTGAGCAAATGAATGGTTTGCACACTGCAGGGCTCCAATAACCTCTATTTAATGCACCAATGTAGGGACGTTTCAAGCAACACTGCTCTTCATCAGACTGATGAAATGTTGCTTGAAACGTATTTCCTTTGCTGCATTTAATAGAGGACATTGGAGGCCTGCAGTATGCAAGTGACTTATTGTTCAATTTAATGTTTTACTCACTTATAATTCAGCTCCTGCCCTTTTTTGGATTGCATTTTTTCTTTAACATATAAGAAATTTCATATGTTAACTTGAGTTAAAGATGCTATATGTAGCAGCAGGTATGTACTGTACAGGGTTGATCTGGAGTTTAAAAAAGTGCCACGCAAGTACAAGAAAGTATGGCAGCGCAATGAATATTGACAGAAAGACATAAAAGTGTTCCCGTACAGTTGGGGGAAAACAGGAATCCCTACCGTAAGTGTTATGCTTTATGTTATGATTTGGTCAAATGTTTTGAAGAAGCATTGACCAAATTTTAAAGCAACACTCGAACTAAATTGTCTAAGTTTGAGGAAACTGTATTGTAACTGATGATAAAATTTTGTATGTATCATTTATTACGCTAGAAAGAAAATAGGGTACACCAGAGAAGTTAATTCCAAAACTTGAAGGATAAGATGTGTTATTTTATCTTTTATTTGATCTTTTTTTTATTATAATTGCTATGAATTCCTCTAGAGACTAATGTAGAGTCTAATATTGTGTTTGATTTTATGTCATAAAATTGTCTCGTGCAAGATCTTCACAAAATCAAAATCTCAACAAAGTATGAAGAGAGCAAAATATTTCCATGCATAGTTTAGGTTTCTTCCACAAATAGTTAATAATGATAAAACCATAATGTCAGTCTCATCCTTAAAACAAAAGGAACTGCTGAATGCACATCACATATCCACCAGCACTGTGAAAGTATCTTGCTATGATGTTTCTCATAAAGCAGCACACATAGAAATCTTTTCTTCTTGTATGCCTTCAAGCATACTGGCAGAGTCATGTTTCCTCTGAGGTTGTGCGTTTGATACCTTGCAGTTATAAATGAAACGGTGGCATTCAGTGGCAGATTATTCAGTGAAAGGTTTCTTTAGTCAGGGCATGAGCAGAGGGTGAATACATTTAAAAAAAAAGAAAAAAGAAAAAGAACAAGAAATGATCTACGGATGTGGCCCTTAAAAAAAGCGACTGAAAGATGCCCTCTGCTGTGTGTGACAAGTGTTTAATGTGAATGATTGCTTAGCCATGTCCAATGAATCTGCAGCAAGGGCCCTATTTTTAGAAAAAGTACTTCTAAACGTCCACCAGCCTGATGTACATCTCCAACACTGAGTGAGGGCAGAAAGCACTTTATCTTGATAAGTGCAGCATTTGATGGAAGTTGCAAAATGTAGCTCATACATGCATTCCTTTTGCCCAGGGAAAATATATGTGACCTTACTGATGTCTCACAGATAGGATGCTGTCTGAGAACAAAGGGGGATTCTTTGTTACCAATGCTGGTGAATTATACTGAGGAAAATATGGTCTTATGCAAATGCTCAAGTTTGCATCATGTTGGTGGTACCGTATTGTATTTTTGCTCTTTACGCTTTTAACTTTTTTGTATCCTTTTAACCTTCATTGTGACTTCCTTAACATTTCTGTGTTGCTAATGATCAATATTAAACCAGTCGAAACCAACAAATTATTGACATTCAACTACTGAACTAATTGATGCACTGTGCTTTCCAATTTGAGCTCTGAACCATGGGAGTTAGGACCCGTGTGGCTGCAGCCACTTGTAGACACTCTTAGAAACCTTCTCAAAAAGTTTATAGCCACAAATTTTGCAACTTATCTTGACAATAAGGAAAAGGCAAAAACAAAAAAAGTTTTGTATGTATTTAACGTTAGAGTTTACAGAAAGCCAGCTTTATCTCATGTAATTCATCACCATGCTAACAGGCTGGTTTCATTCCCAGCTTACAAATACTGAAGCTCTGGGTGTCTCATAGAGATGCACAGATTACTCTTTAGCTTGTGCAGGAGATGCATCAGTCTTGCAATAAATTCCAATGTGAATGAATCATGTAAATTTGAGACCCTCATAGCAACTGCTCCACCCGATGTATAGATAATGCCACAAAGTCCCAGGAAGGGTTGAGATCGATATACAGTGGCGGTCAACACAAAGGACTGCTGTCCAGTACATTCTATGTTAATAAATAATTAATTATTTATCAAAAAGGGTCTATAGTAAAGATAAGACAAGACTTATATATATATATATATTTTTTTTTTAGACCATGATTGTAAGGACAATGTGATATATGAGTTTTTTAATATTTCAGCCTGTTGTCAGAATGCGTTTTAAATTCTTGACAAGATGCTAAAATTTTGAACTGAAAGGACATTTTTTTAGTAAAGAAAAGGTTTTGACAGGTAAAATGTCTTGACAGTGAAGACATAGTGGAAACTGATGGTGTTTTATACTTTCCTTACTTTTCAGTTGGAGTTTTAAAACATGGGCAGAAGTACACATTTAAAAAATGAAAGAGCTGTTGGCCAGTCCTCAAAATCCAACTTTTTCTAACTTTTAAAACTTGAGAACATTTTTGTTTGCTCACCACTTTTAAATTGAGGAGTCAAGAAAAAGTATATTTTTGGAAACTGAGGAAACTTTCTGCAACCCTCACTTTTCATTTTGGACTGTGACTCCCAGTACATTAAACAAGATGTGAAGATAATAGGAATTTTGAATTTTTTTGCTGCTCCTTGTTTTCCAAATTTAGTGTTAGAAGTGCAGTGAAAGGTTAAGTTTTGAAGGTTAAGACTTGGTTCTAGAGACACAGTAAAAAATGAACTTAAACATGTTTTAAGGCTGGTGTTAGGGATTGGAATAAATCAGTGTAAATCATGGTGGAAATTAACGTGATACCACCTTCATAGGTTTCTTCATTACCTTGATAAACAACACATTCAAGGACAGTTTAACCGGGTCTAATGTTAAATTATGCTAGTATAAGTGAATATTGGGACAAAGTAACTTTGCATAATTACTGAAATCCAGGGCCAGTTTCTGAGCAAATGCAGAAAATTACCATGTGAGATGCATACATTTAATTATCATGTGTCTGGAAATACACAGGCATTTCCATTCAGGCCGTGAATTCAAATGCCCATATTAAGACCTTGATTTAAAATATTCATAAATTACAGAAACCTTAATTACTTTTAGTCATGTAGGTAATAATGAGAAAAAAAATGAAAAACGTGCACATTAAAAAGGGACAAATTATTCACCCTTTGAACAAAAAAAGAAACATAATCATATTCAGGATGTACTACTGCCACTTTAGAAACCCAACTGCATGAGACCAGGGCAGAAATTTCACTGGCAGTCAACCTTTCTTCTGGCATTGATGTCCTGCTGAAGTTTTATGCCCACTGGCCACCATGACCTCAGTACCCTGGTCTTTGCAGTTGTGTGTATATGTGTGTGTGTGTGTTTTGTAATTTAAAAACTATTTTCCATTGCTTAAAGTTTGTCTCAACAGCAGAATATTAGTACATGTAACTGATTGATCAACATTAACTACCATGTAGTGTGACTGATTTCCACAATGTCTTCATAGATTTGTCTCCAGTTCACGCTGGAATGTAAATCCCTTTCCTTGTATCTGTCATTAACTCATATTAGAGGAGGAGAAGAGCAGGGGGATTGAGAGGTGGAAGTAAGAGTTGTATCAACATACTTGTATATGCAATAAATAAAACTGTTTAATCTCCTGTCAAAGACTCGTTCATCCACCACAGACGGGCATCCTTCGATCAGCAGTACATGAATACTGACTGACGCAACTGAAGAGAATTCTCTTTCCCTTCTCTTCTCTCTGTTTTGCTTGCTTGGTTGTTTCTACAATGAGCCAGACTGAAATGAACTTAATTTCATTAGGTCTGTATATTTGAACTGGTGTGTTTTCAGTGTCAAGCATAACTTAAACAATAAACAGGGTAGAAGAGTGTATTGTCTTGGCAATGTAATTAATGAAGTGCTTTTAATGTTATGTTTTATTTACTATTTCTCTATAAAGAACAATCCAATACATAAATGATATATTACCAAAAATATGTGAAGTACAATCAATGTATTAGTTAGTCACTTGTGCTTCTTAATGTAAAATTAAGTCACCAAGCTCATTTACAAGTTTCAGACCTCTGTACAGCCATTGACTTAGTGGTTAATCTATTCCATTGGTCACTTTATGACTGTATTTGTGGTATTTTTAGTTAAGTGTTATTAGTCTAGTTTTCCATAATACTAGATTTGTGTTTATTTTAAATGTCCCTTCACAGTGAGTTCCCACAATGACTTATAAAAAGAAGAAGAAGAAAAAAAAAGAACATTGTACACTCCAATAACTATTAATTATACTATATAATATAATATAACTATTAATTATAATAACTATTTTTTTGCATGAAGGTCAAAACTTGTCCCCTGGAATAACACGAGAGCCTCCTAAAAAGCTTTTTTAAGGTCACTGTTGAGTGGAGGAGATGATCTTGACACATTTTGCACATTCCTCGAAAGCTGCTAGCACAGAAGGAGGCTAGATATCATTTGTTAAGAGTGAGAAGTGCTCAGAAGTGTTTTCTTGACGAAAGATGAGGTGCAGGGAGTCTCTCATGCTCTGGCCAGTCTCCTTCTGACTGATATGTGGTCACCGGAGGCTTCGCTGACCCAAATGGGTTTCCAGAGGCATCTGTGGTGTTAGGACGTAAGCCTGGCCAGGTAAAGAGGATCTGTAATTGGAGTAACTTTAACAAGGCTGTTACTTTGCCATAAATCATGACAAGTGAGAGCCCTGTGCCCTCTATTCAGTGCCCCGAAATAGTGCTGGAGGAAAAATTAACTGTGCTCTGCTAGAACTTTTCTCTTCAATCCAGTGGGGGTTTATTGGATTTTATCCTGCTGGGCTTGCACAGTAGTAGGCTTTCTAAAAATGAAGTGAAGCTCTGTGGTGAAACCTCAATTTTCATATATAAAAGAAAAAAAGCTAAACTATGTGAGTACAATACATTTATTATATTCATATTTATTTATTAGGTTAATTTCACTAATACTGATTTAATTCAGACATCTGGTTCCGTTGGCCTCAATTGGTTCCTGACCGATTTTTAATGTGGACATTGTTAAAAACATTTTGGCTGTGCTAGAATTTAAAATCACTGAGTTTGAAAACGTCTTTCAGATGGTAACGTCGGTTTTTCAGAAAGTCTAGTCATTATACAACAATTATTTTGATGAAAAAACATTCATTTAGAGCCATTTCCTGTTTGGCAAAATCCCCCAAGTGCCTGCACACAGCTGCTTTCTCTCTCTTTTTTATTTTTTAAAAAGGGCTGATTTCGTCTGACATAATGGGTTCAGCATGTTTACATGCACATTTACAATTTGTAGTCATATTCAGAACCTGGTTCAGGATGTTCTCATTCCCAGCTTGTCAAATACTGATGCTTTTGCTAGGACAAGGTAACCTTTTGCGTCTGTTTGTGAGAGGCAAAGCCTTTCTGCTGAAAAGCTTTTTGTCAAACATGGTTTATCTTGGTTTTGGTATAGAAACCAAAACTATTTGTTTAGTTTAGGGAATGGATTGTTGGTTTCATACTTTTGTTTTTTTCTTTCGCATGGAACTCAAATTCCGGTCTCCGACTATGTAGCTTTTTCTGTTTACTCCCATGGAACATGACCAGGTTGTCTGTCATATCATTTCCTTGTTACTGCTGTCAGACACTGATACAAGTGAGTAACTCATCATTGCATTATTTAGGATCATATTTATATTACACTGATCCAAAAACAGTGTTTAAATGCCACAGTCTCCACATTTCCAGTAGTGCCACAGATTGTACAGTTTGCTCACACCCAGGTTAAAGTGGCCCTCTGAAACCAGGATATGGTGTTTACATGATCAACGTGGGGGAATACAAAACTACACTAACAACAGGGAGTGTGCATATTTACATATTCATAGTCTGTTCTGCCTGTAAGGAGGGTGATGCATTATTTGTAAGCGTGAGTGCAGTTCCTAAGTTGAGCATTACATTTCACTTTACTTTAATAAATACCCTGTTAACTAAACTACCCATATTTGCATGATTAAGAAATCATCCTCATGCATCCCTGTAAAGCATCTGCAAATACACTTTTGGATGCTGGATAATTAGGACCTTTAAGGATGAACTCAGCTGCCAGCTTGAGGCATTTCTACCCCAGGAGCCTCATTTATTAAAATATTTTGAAACCAGTTCGGATCTATATGTAATTGCAATACTGCATATGTGAAAATTTGTGGAAATCTCATTATATATGAAGTTTGGAGCAGAAATGTTTAACAAGTTTCCGGACAAAACACACCAACTTTCTTTCTGCCAGAGGTTTGTTAATCATATCAGTATCATCTGCACTAATTAGCACAGACACTGAATGAAGGTATTGCAAATGTATTTGTAAAGGATGTTTTTTTATTAGGTTACTCATTTGTACCAAGTCCTTCAGTGTTTTGTAAATACATATGTATTTTGCTCTGTACTCAAACAGCTGAGAGACACAGTGGCTTCATTCAACAGCGAGTTGACACAGCTCTGGGAACAAATGCAGAGTGACTATCCCATTCACACTTTATTAGCTTGATTATGCAATTTAATAGAGTTGATGATGGATTTATTTTTTATGAAGATACAATAATTGTAATTACAGAGGCTTCTTAATTAATTAGTCAAACATGTAGAGGATGCTTGAAAAAACTGTTCAGTCACGGTGTGTTACATAGTTCAGTGTCTGTGTTTTCATGAGAGGAAATGAATTGTGAATAGGTGTTGAATAGGCCACAAAGAGGTGTTCAACCTTCATATGTAAGAGTAATCAATATGTTTTCTTTTTTGTAAAGTTTAGCTAAGGAACCACACAAACTGGGGGTGTTTGTATATTAGAAACCATAAATTAGCATATTTGTGCATAGAGTGGCAAAGAGGAAAGAACCATTGGCTAGAAGAGTACTCTTTTCTTCTGTTAATTACCATTTCAGACTTTTCTTTAGTATATCCGTTGCAAAAAAACTCAACACAGAAAGTTTAAAAAATTCACAACACTGTAGTAAATATACACAATACTAGCTTACAGCCTTGGTGTCCAAAGGGCCAGCAGCACCGTACAAGGTGCAGTCAAACACTTATGAGACTTTCCTGTTGGGTGCCAAAAGAAGGCTGCACAGTAATGTACATTTAGTAGGTGAAAGGGTAACTTTTGAGAACAAATTACATTGCTGGAACATTATTAGCACCATCAGTACTGTAATTTGACTGTGGACTTGAAACTTGGGTCTACGGCTACGACCCAGAGACCAAATCTCATTTTGGGGGACAGAAAGAAGCTGAAGGGAGCCAACTCCAGCAGGTTGAGATGGGTTGAGGAGTGATAACTGTGTAATTACTATAAAGAAACTTTTGTGTTTCCAGTGTAGTTACTGTCATGTTCAACAGTCCAGTTGCTGTTGTGCTGAATATTCTACCTCTGACCTTAGAACATCATAGCTGTATTCAACATTAGTAGTCTGATCCTACAGGACACATTCATGATTCACAACCACACATAGGACAAAGAAAACCAATAACATGGTCTTGGTCGTGCACCTGATCTGATGCACCTTCTCTAGTCTTGAAGACTGCAAAGACTGCTGTTTAGTCTCTGGGTCGCAGCCACAGACACAACTCTCATCACCAGTTATAATCCTCTGACATGAAATTTGGGTCATGCAGGACTTGTTGATGCACATTGTCCCAGACAATGTGCATCAACAATCCACCATCAACAATGCTACTGCGCAAGAGTATGAGAACTGCAAATCTAACATGTCATTGCTCAGAAGAACATTGTATCTCAGGCACTGATAATGATAAAGCAAAGTGTTTCGGAATACTTTCTCACAAATCATCATTTTAATTATTGACTGTATCTGCTACCTACATATTGCTGTCCAACGAACCCTCTCTGAGCTGTTTGATTGCACATTGTGCATACATCAACCAACAGTAATCAGCTAAATCTTTCTAAATACTCACAATTACTTTTCCTATATTGCAACAGGCACAGTAATTATTAAGATAAGATAAGATAAGATAAGATAAGATAAGATAAGATAAGATAAGATAAGAAAACTTTATTCATCCCGAAGGAAATTCTTGTGCATGAAGATGCTTACAGGCAGGTTGTGCAGTATATAC
>JAPZDY010000021.1:4612749-4627073 GCA_029783645.1 Ctenochaetus hawaiiensis
AATAATAATAATAATAATAATAATAATAATAATAATAATAATAATAATAATAATAATAATAATAATAATAATTAATAAAACCAAATCAGTAATCAAGAACCAAAAAACACAGTGCAGTTTCGGGCCTCACACTGAGCCTGGTTACTATAAGAGTCCTACACAGTAGGAAAAAAAGTGTGCTACTTTCCAAGTGTTTGTGAGGTAGGTACAGCATAAAGGGAAGTGTTGAAATAAAATGTGAGCAAAAACTGAATGGAATGAAAACTGTGTTTCCTAAACCAAGGACAGTTGTGAGAAGGTTAATGAAGCTAAAGAAACCCACTACAACTAAACTCCCACCCCACATCCTTCTTGCCTGCCATACATGCCCCATACATGCCCCACCTATTGACTGCCAGCACACAGTGCAGGAGGAGAGGGAGAGACCCCTGTGCTGTTGGCAGATGAGCTGTGGACTAAATTAGTGTGAGCAATATGCATGGGAAGAAATTACAATGTAATGCATTTTAATATATGTCTGACTTTTCCGCGATGCCCTGAATGAACCACTAAACACTGATCAGTTTGAATTATCTGTGCAAAAAAAGAATCTCAACTTAGCTTGTAGAAAATTTCAGCTGTTCACTGTGCTGTGCATAGTATGTTGATACAAACAGAGTGCAGTGAATCCCTAGCCCCCTGAGCCTGTCTGCAAACTATAAAGCTGCATCTGTGGACCAGTTTAATGAGCCATCATCTGTCAGAAGATGAGGGTTTTATTTTAGGAGCAATAAAAAAAAATATGTCTCAGATTGCTCAAGACTTTCCAAGTTGAACCTCTAAAATGCTAAGACCTTTCTTTTCTTCATCTTTTTATTTCCTCTAAGGTCATGAGTGTAGACTTCACCAGAAAGAATGGTCTGTAATTGCAATCATGATTTCACAACAGCTTACTCTATAATTTTTGCCCTTTTTGGAGAACAAGATACATCAGAGATATCCAATGTTAAAGTTCACCTGCTCCAAAGCTGGATAAATAATTAGCAACTCTGTGGGAAGTAGCAGCTTATACAGCAATTACCTTATCCAATACCTTGATTATCACCGAAAGGTTCCTGCAGGTTCAGAGGAAGCCCTGCCACTGAGAACTGCTCCAATTTGCTATTCATTGACTTTTTTGATTTAGGCACAGGTCCTGAGCTCATTAAAAAGACCATTACAGGCTGAAAAGGGGAATTTATAAGCCATTCTGTATCTGCGCTATATGTGAACTAGTTTTTAATCTGTATATACCTTTAAGAACTGATGCTCTATTGAGATTAAACTATACATGTTCTATAAAATGTGTATGTTCTTTCAGAAAAAGGGATCTCTCATTTGGAATAAAAAATGCCTTAAATGAAAACTATCAGTGTGGAAATGGCTACAGGAGGCCTCTTTTTTGTCTGTCCATATTTGAATTTTTATTATTGGGCTTTCCACTTTAGATCTCTTAAAGTGTGACTTGACACATATTATCCGATACCTTGGAGAGCTATTCATATAACGAGGCTATAGCTGTACTGTCCTTCTTCTCCACTTGGAATTAATGATTTACTTTTAACCACTTTTAATGTCAATCATAAAAAGGGCTTGAAGTATATGGATGCTATTATAACTAACTCATTGGTGGTTTGCTGGGATATTATGGTACTTATTTTAAAATAAAACTATAAATTTTATCATGGGTCTCCCTGTGAATCAGTTCCCTGATGTGGGTTGGGAAGTGATTTGATTGTTTACCAGTGATTTTACTATTAATTCTGCTGATCAGTCTGACAGTTTAGCAATTTCCTTATTGATTCTTGATCAATTATAGTTAAGCTAGCTTTAGCCTGAGAGCTTGTTGAAGCAACAGTCTAGCTGTTATTATATAAAAAGAATAAAATGAGGGTGATTGTGCCACATTTGTTTTTATGTAGATTTTCTGAATCAAAGAGAAAATCTGCTGTCCACCTGTGAAGTCTCATTAAAACATTGGATCTTTAACCTCTGGGACTGAACACGCTCGGGCACTCCTGCATAGATTGCCAAATGCACTAAAAATTCTGGTGTTTCCCTGACATGAAATAATCATTTTCCAGACATTACAACTAGCACTGATGTTATCTATTAAATGAAGCCCTGCTTTGGACCATTCTTTGCCTCTAATGATGTTGCCAGTGATGAAAAGCGGGTCTGACTCTGACTTTACCCCTGTCTCAGCTACTTGCTTGGTCACTCTCTCTTTTTCTTTTCTCTGTCAATATCCTCCTCTGTATCTTTGCTTTCCATTTTGCGAAGCTTTGCCAGCGACTAAAAGCCAGCCAATTTCCTAACGCTCCCCATCAGCATTCTCCACTGGTTATTCCTTGGCCCAGAAATTCTCCTCCTCATTGTGTGAGATGTCATGCCGTAAATTGTCACCCAGACTTTTGTATCAGCTCCCAAGGTTACCTAGTGCAGTAACTAGGGCACAGAATTGGGGCACAGAGTGACTGACACAGAGACATATACATATAAATTATAGTTGTGCTTTTAAAGTAGGCATAAGTGTTTCTGTATAAGTTGATTTTATTGCCTAAGCCCTAAACTACTGATATTTACCTCTGATTTCTTATTTATTTTGACACAAAGACTAAAAAAAGCATTAATTGAACCATGTGTTTTCAGAGACACGTATTGGTGGGATAGCACCATGATGTTCCACAGTAGTCTGTATGACCTCCACATTCATTGCAATTACCAGATGTCAAACAAGAAGGTAATGAACTATTTGAAAATACCATGTTAGGGCAGAATCAGTGTTCTAGCTGCTGGCTCCTCCATTGGCCAGAAATCCTAAGTCATGATCTTTGTTAAAAATTCATGTTCAACAGTTTATGACTCATGTAACCTCCAGGGTAACATTGTGGGATTCTTCTAAGGATGTAACCAGGTTGGATTTCCTTGTTCTTCAGCCGCAGAGTGTATCCTGTTCAAAGAATGTTGGTACTCACTGGAAGCCGGCTGTGCCACCTTTATATTGTACTCTGTTGCATGTTTTTACTTTTTTCTTCCACTCTAGCATTTCTCACAACTGATGTCACTGTTTTGTGCCCTCCCCATCTGGTAGAGTTTTTTTCCATCAGAGAGTTCCTTTTCTGCTGTATCATCTAACTCGACAACCAATGAAAGTAAAGCAAATCTCGTTTCTTGTTACCCTATAATGATGATGATAGATTGGGTTCTTTGAGTGGGAATGCATTTGGCAAATGTCTGATTGCAAGCAAGCAGCCCTTCTTCTCTCACTCATGGCACACACTGCTCAGGGGAACAGAAATTTCCCATACCAGCTGTTTTTAGCTTTGGTTAAGATTAAAATCATGGCGAAACAAGCAATTTGCTTAAATTGATCAGAGAGAGATTTTGTGAGGAGCAGGAAGAAGAGAAGACTTGTTTTATGGTGGACACATATGGGTATGTGAGTGCGACTGCTTGCTGCCTCGGTAAAACACCTTTATAAAATATTAATACACCCGAACAGCACAAACTTTTTCATCTCGGTAGAAGATGCAGAGCATGAAGTGTTTGTACAGCAGCTGAAAAGTGATGTCACAGCGAACATCGCTAGTTGAGGTGCTCGATGCGCGGCCAAAAATAAATTGTCTCCTACGGGCCCTCTTCACCCAAGCCATGACAAGATATACAGATGAAAAACTCTTTTAAACTGTCAGTTAGATAAAAACAGGCATCAGTGATAACATACAGCCTGAACTCTTTGTCCCTGCTCTCCTCTGAAAGAGAACAAAATGAACTGTTGGTCTATAATGAAGTAATTTCAATGTTCAGCAACAAGCCCCATCTCCACCCTTTGCTGTAATCATTAAAAGTAAAGTAAAGCTCATTTACCATGTCAGACTGCAGCCTTTTTTATATTTCAGTTAATAGTATGGATTATTGGGTATAGTTCTTTGCTTGGTGTACAACTGGACTTCATACTGATGTGAGTGCACACACCGTCTGCTCTGTGTGTGTTTGTGTGTAGGTTTATGTGTGTGGCCGCTGTGCCAGGTTGTGAGATGAAGTTAATGTTTGAAATGGTGCCTGTGAAATTACCTCTGATGATATACTGCAAGACTTGTATGATAACTCTGGTGACATCCTGACCTCAGCCAATGTGAAAATAAGAGGGTGCAGGCAGTAGTTGGTTTTCACTTAAAGCACTGAATTCTTCTACTTTGGCTGCTTTTTGATGCTTTCAAGCATAAACTTGTGACCATGCAGGTGCACTGCAGTAGTTTTCAAGTGGCATGAGGATTTCTTTTAAATGTCCTGCAGATGTATTCAGAACTTTTGAAAAAAAAAAAAAAGTTGGTGTTTTAATGTTTCTTATTGCAATCCCTGTTTTCTGTTTTTGTTGTGTTATGACTTTGAACTGCATGAACCAAAAAATGATATCAAAATTTGACTAAGCATCAAGGCAGTGTCACCTTGGAAAAGTGTTCAGCCACTTAAAATGAATAAATAAATTAATAAAAAAATCATGTACTCAACTTGAAATCCAAGTGTACAATGGTTTCTTTAGTGCTTAAGGGAAAGAAAGTATAGAAACTAATCTGACATATGGTTCATATTGTTGCCATTTATTAGTCAACCAATTATAATTTGTAACGTACGCTCAAATCATGTGGCTTTATGCTTGAGACTTATTCTATGAGTTTGAGTTACAGCCTGAGCAACATGGATGAAAATCAAAGAGCTCGACACTGAGCTAAAGTAGTAGAATCAGTAGATGTAGAACATTACATGTCCCCAGCAGGACAGTTAATTGTGCAGCAGTAAAAAAAAGAAGAAGTGTTAATGAGGATTCTTACCTCCTATCACATACCTGCCCGAAATGGAACTCAAGAAAAAGCAAAAATAGAGAAGACAGAACATATGTTCATTAAAAACATGTGACTGTGAATATGGATGCATTGTTAGGCTACACTACTACTCTGGTGTTATCACACATCCACAGATTTTTTTTTTTTTTTTTTTTTTTTTTTACCGACAAGAAACAAACCAAAAGGTTCAAAAGGAGCAAACTTTTATCGAAGACTTAGTCTTGTAAAATGCGCAAGGTTGCAAAAGGACAGAACACAGGCAGAAAACTATGAAGCTACTTTGAACTATGGAATTTTATTTTTATGGGATTGATTCATCAAAGGAAGCAGCAGGCAGCTTTTCCCTGCAGTACCGCCGTGAGACGGGACTTGTGGGACACTACCATTTGCTCCAACAGACCTGAATGCGATGTGTCAGGCTGTAGGATAAAAGACAGGCCTGACTTGATGTCTTGCAGAAGTTGTCGTGACTCATGTAACTAATTATACCAGAATTCTGACAAATGGTTGATGGAGGGTTGCTAAAGAAAGTATAATCAGCTGAGTGTATGCAGACCTTGCTTTTTCCTGTGATTTATTAATAGGATCACTATGAAACAAATTGCAAGGTTGCAGAAAGCTCTACATTTTCTACTTAAAGAAAACTGCAGTAAAAAAAAAAGAGTTTATTCAATGAGGCGAGATTAATAATTTGGTTTGCTATTGTCAAAAATACTACAAGCAACAGACTTATTTTTCCTGTCAGCTTGTTTTGACAGTGTTGTTGCACAAAAGCTTGTTTTTGTTTAAACAAACAAAAAAAAAAAATCTTCAGTGTACCCAGTAGGTTATTTCACTCCCATAGCTTGTAGTGTTAAATGATAGTCTATTAAAGTCTGTTTTAAACACATGCAGCATTTTGCTTTTATATTTATATGTCTCTGCCTTACAGTAAACAAGTCCTTGAGTAAGCCTCAGTAATGAGCTCCTATTTTTATTCTTTTACTTTCTTTCAAATGTTGCTCGATGCTGCAATTAATTTATCCCACCGCAGTGTTTATGAGAAGAGATGACTGCAGACTCCAACATTCATCATATGTGCTTTCCCTCAATGCCCCCAGTTATAGGTCCTTGTTAGATTTATAGGCTATCTATCTATAACATCATGGTCCCTGAGGTCCTGCTGTTCCCTGTGCTAATGATTAATTGACAGGTCAGCCATTTTGGTGTGTGCGTCACGAGTGTTATTGCATTCGAGGTGTATCCATGAAAGGCAACATGTGTGCTTGTGTCAGGGAGACAACAATTTTTCAGTGCACTACCTTCTTGATAATTATATTCATTTATAAATGACCCAGCTTTCCTCTCAGCCATGCAGTCTACATCTGCAAGACAATTAGTATGTAAAATACACCAAAAAGGCGAGCTCTGAATATCTGAGACAACTTTAGCTCCTGTCAACGTCTTAGCATTGCTATGGGATAAATAATGGAGAAGGGATTTGGCTCTTCAATTTATCCATTTAAATTAAATCTAATAATCCCGTTAGTAAGCATCACTGTCACAATATTAAGCTTGATGAGCCTAACCTGAATTTCCCACCTCATACCTGCGATGAAATACTGAATTTTAATAGCATTCAGCAGCTTCAAAACTTCTCAAAGAAGAGGATTTATGGATAAATGAAAACATTTTTTTTTTTACGTTTGTTTGTTTTTTGATTGGAGCTTATTTTACCTGATATACAGGAGGATCTCTTACTTTGCAGTACATATGGTAACAAAAGACACATTCAGATTTGATTGTATAAATTGTGAGACCAAATCAAGTAAACTGAACCTATTATCTTTTTAATAGTAATACTATAAGGTCATAAAATAAATCATTAAAGAATACAATGTATTAAAAATGAAGCTTGTCTGACCTTTAATTTCCTATCTCTTGTATATTTAATTATCTCTCCAACGCTTGAGAGTGCGTCTGAGGCAACCACCCAGGATTGTTATTACTGGGTAATTAGTTTTGCACCTCAGCGGGACACGCATTACTGAGCAAAAGGCAAATTTTCTTATAAGCTGTCCCATTCGCTCTCACTGTCCCATTCACTCAGCATGTTGCCATTCAAGAAGCAAGCTGATGATACATGATAAATTAAAGCTTTATATCATCTACAGGAGGTCATGAATCACGAGTGATTGCTGTGTCAAGCACCAAAAAAAAAAAAAAAGAAAAAAGAACAACATAGCTTGCTGTAAGGTTTAACTTGAGGGTGTTTACACTCACATATAGAACTATCAGCATTGTTGCTGTCACCATTTTTTATATGAAATTCCACAAACATTTAAGTTCTTCTGTTTGTTTGCTTGATTTTTAAAAGTTATGGTGAGCTGGCATCATCGTTATTAATAGTTTTAATAAACAGTTTTTAAGAAAGTAATTATTTATTTTAAATAACAAATGTTGAGGCATCTTTATTTCAGCAAATGACTTATGCTTTAGCTAAGTTTGTGCATATTCACCACAAGTACAGCGATCAATTTGTGGTCATTCTGTCAGACATTCACTGAGGCAAGGGTAATTGGGACATTAAATTCTGTCCATTCAGGACATTGATTTGTGCCCTTCACAAGCATTTGTATTAATAAAATACAAGAATACAATACAGTTCTATCAACAAGATTATGAAAAATGAATCTAATGGAGAATCACCGATTTAAAAATTAAATGTGGGCCAATTTCTTTCAAATATGCTGCTGAAGGTTGAATTTTACTCAGATAATAGAAGTTACTTTCCTCATCTGCTTTTTCAATAAACAAGTGTGAAGTTGTGGCCAGACCACCTTGATGGGAAACTTAATGGAGTCCAGGCCAGATCTGCTTCTGTTCCACTTTGATCAGCACTTCAGCAAACAGGAAATCTTGGTGGACGAAATAGCTTGAAGCTCAAGTACAATGCACAACTGTCTGCAGCTCCTTCACGACCTCTGTATTAACTGTGAAATTGTACTGGAAAGCAAAGGTCAGTCAAGGATAAGTTTGCTCAGACTTGGCTCAGAGATATGAATCTTGTTTTTAGAAAGCATGGAAATATAGTGACAACAGAAGATTAAAGGAAGTGCAGAGCAAATTTGGGCGCATCTCAATCCGCAAATCAAGCTTTGACAGTGCAGGGGTATGGACTTGTAAGACTCAATTAGACTGAGTCTATTCTGCCCTCGCATGAGGGAGGGCAGAATAGTGAGCACAGCAGACAGTTCGAGCAAGCAGGAGGTATTGTGTCATTTGAGGCAACAATAGAGATTCCTCGTTATGGTTAAAGCTGCTTTCTCTAAAATTTGGTTTATGTCCGAATCACTGAAGCAAAAAACTCAAACTGAGAGCAGATTGCCACCTGTTTAATTTGACCCTTCAGAATGAAAAAGCTGTAACACTGCTTATTTATTCATTCATATATATATATATATATATATATATATATATTCTTTTAAACATTACATGGGGACAAAGCATTTTCGCAATCTGTATTATCACAAACTGTGAATGTGTTGGCATTTAATATCAAATTAAGCTTTTTGTAACAATTAAAACCAGTCACAAGCTACATACCATTTACTATTACCATTACCACTGTTAACTCCATGTTAACTTTTATCTCAAGTGTAATTTTTTAAACAAAATTTTCTCCTTTTCTTTTTTTTCATTACTGGTATTTAGAGTATTAATAAACTAGTATCTTACAGTCAGGAGATTTATTAGATCACCATATTTTAGACAAACTTTAATCTACAATGCAGAATCAGATAATTAAAATCATAGGCTAAAAATGACTCATACGAGCATGAAGTGTATATATTCATGTTTTCCTGAATTGCCATATAGTTGCCAACCATTCCCTTCAGATAGGAAGACATGATCAAAGCATGACCTGGACTCATTTAAAGATTGAAGGGCCAAGCCCTGACCTCCGAGCCATTCCTGGTCTGTGATGCAAAATGTAGCACAGTTCATCCAGACAGCTGCTGGATATAAATGCAGACTTTTCCTCTCGCTTCCTAAATCCTCTGTGGTGTGCCATCACAGTTACAGTGTGGATGTGGAGACAGAAGACAGGGTCGGTCCAGGGGGATGTGGACTCACATTACTCTGATTTTATCCAAAGACCCTCTGCAGCTCTTTGTGCTTTTATTTTCCAACTTTTTCTTTGTTTTACTCTTTTACATTTGTCTGTTAAATTTTCCATGATGTCCTTTTATTTAATATTGTTTATTCCTTATGTACAGCTCTTTCAGCTGCCATTGTGTGAAAATGTGCTAAATAAATAAACTCCCTTTGCCTTGCCTTTTGAAGCTGTCCCATAAATCCTTGTGACATAAATTTGTGGTGTGCTGGTTATGACTCAAGGGTTTTGAAGGCAGATTTTGTAGACTCATTATCTCATACATTAGACCAAAAATAAAAGTATTTCTCCACAATGTAATGGTATTCCTGGCAGGGATGGAGAGGGCCTTGAAACAACACACTGAGACATCCCTCTGCAAATGTAAATAAATGGCAAAGTACAAGCGTCTGAACAAATGTGGCATACATATAGTTTATCATGCTTAGTCAGAGAGGATTGTGGATAGTGGATGCCTTAAGTATTCGAGATATTTTTAAACATAGGCCTGCAGACAATGTGGTTATAATATAAAATCAGATGGGAAGTGTTTTTATGTGATTGAGAGGAAACTGCAAGATGCAACATGATCAATAAAAAAAAAAAAACAAAGCTGTACAATATACTACAAGTTTCCCACAAAACAAAATGCAACTATGAAACCGGAAAGTGAAGCTTAGTCATAGTTAGGCAAAATGCACCACAGGATTTAGGATTAGGATTTTTATTTGTATTAAGAAAGATTTGCATTTGAAAATGATTGCCTAAATGTAAGATCAATATTTGTCTATCAATAATGATCTTCATATAACAACAATATTTATCTATGATAATATTCATCTGAATTTAAGACCAGTTTCTATCTAGCCAAGGCTAACACAACACCCTTCCCTAATCAAGAGGTATGTGCACACTCTGCAAGCAGCTGGTGCAGAGTATTAGCAGCTTTTTAATTTAAACTCTTTGATTATCTGTATGTTTATTCACTATATTTGGGTATATACTTGTTCTTATTCGATGTCTCTAAAGAGGATGCCTCTCTTATTGACTGGCACCAGTTACACAAAATACAAAAGTCAAATGGACATTAATTTTCAGTTGTATCTGCTACTCGCATATACTTGTCTTAATGAATGGTTAATGATATGATTTCTTGATTTTCTCATTCTGGCTTTTTGGGCTACATTCCTCCTATTTCATGCTGATCAGCCAACTACACATAATGAGCCTCATTTGTATCATTATTATTCCTGGATATGATTACCAAACCGATTTTGGTACTTGTTTTTGCATTTTCACAGACAAGCTCGCATTGCAGGTGCAAGTGCACCTTGCGATTTTCTTGGCTCCAGAGGCACAGACCTTTATAAAATCACAAAAGCCCTTCATGTCGACATCAACAAACAGTCATCTAGTCTAGATTTGTTGCATATTAAAACACAAGTTTGATATGGTCAAGGGCCTGTATTGAATTAAATAAAGGGGCAGATCAATGAGCAGTCATCCATAGCTCAGCTGGATGTATAAGTTAATTACCTTTCATTTCAGTTCATTATCTGTAGTCGTCGTACATCAGCACAAATGATGTGCTTTCCATCTGCAGTCTCTAATGCGAGGGATGTGCTTTGAACACACAGGTCAAACAACTACAGCGCCTCCATGCATCCGTTTAATCTTCCAAAACGGCACCAGGGTGTAACAAAATAGGTACATGACCCTCTGCTTCTCTTTACACTACAACAGAAAACTCTTCCTCACAGGCTTACTTTATGTAGTGAAACTGTATTCAAACACAGGTTCAAAGAGCATTTTTTCTCTAAGTTAAGAACTCATGTTAGAAACCAGACATTTCTCAAATTAATTGCAATGAAGGTATTACTGTGTGCAAATGTAAACAAATGTGACTGACCAAACACAGCTGATTTTATATTTTGAATTAAAGTAATTAAAAAGGAAACCTTTTCTGCATCAAATTTAACTTGTTTATTCGCTATAATTGTTGGCAAATGGCTAAGGTTGTCACAAGCACTGTCCAAAGTGCTGATTCTGGAGCTGTTTCGGCTATTATTTGCATTGGCATGCTAAAATCCTGCTGGCAGTTACTGATGGTTCTGAAGACTGACGACAGAATTAAAATATGGAAGTGTGTTTTCAGCACTCGGGTTCTATCCAGTTCTATCCACTTGCATTATTGTCTTCTAAAATCTCTTAATTTTACTGTCAGTGACTTATGGTTGCATATTTGCTATGAAAAATTAAACGTGGCTTTAAAATGAACACCATCTGCCATTTGCAAGCATGTTTAGGGTGTTGTATGGTAACATTTGGGGTGCTGTATTGAACTTCCTAGAAACTGTTTCCTCCACAGCAGTGCTTTCTCCCCATGCTCATTAGCAAGTGTCTGCTGCTTTTAAAGCATACGAGCAGAGCTGCTGTGATTGCTCATTAGTGATTGTGCGCAATTGTGCCATGCTGTATGTTGCCAAGTGAAACACTCAACCTCGCTGAAATAACTTTTCTAGGGTAGGTCGAGTTTTCTCATGTGAAAATGTATCCTTAGTTTTTTTTTTTTTTTTTTTCATGCCTAAAGGGTGACAGCTCAGCCTCTGCATGGAGCTTCCACATCACCAAATGGCACTAAGAATACAAACCAGGTTGTGACACCATTTCACTTAGATAAGATGTCATAAGAAGCATTAATGATGCAAAGATGTGCACACATGCATGTAAGTGGATTAAATGAGAAATTCCAAGTTTGACGTTACTGAAAATATGAATTTATTAATCCATGCAGCCCTGCTTGTAATATGTATAAAATATTGTGTCATCATTAACAGGATAAAGGAATCATAAATGCATGACTTTAGTGTTAACATTTATTATGTTCACCTCACCGCAGAAAGTTAAGCTATCCTCATAAATAAAGGCTGTTATTCTTAAGAATAACAAATGGAAGTGAGCTGCATAAATTGGCTTTCTTCCCTTTATTAATAAAGGGTGGAAAGGTGAGCTCATTGCAGGCCACATTAAGGTTTTTCACTCCGTTTTTACACTGCAATTTTCTCTTAGTAGAGATCTAAACTATGTTAAGGTACAAAAAAAAAAGTTTACTTTGTCTGATTATCATGTTGATAAATATTTAAGAACAAGTAAAACATCTATTTATTACCACAGATGCAGTAACAGTGAGAAAAGTCACACTGTAGCCTACAGTTCTTGCAAAGGAAATAGTGAGAGAAAGTTTTTCACACAGAGCAGGTATGATGGACTCGCACAGCGTGTGTGTGTGTGTGTGTGCGTGCGTGTGTTTTGTTTGCTTTGAACCCCTAATCTGCCAGTGTCCAGTGTGTGTCTGTGTGTTTTACTGATGATTTGAAGCTATAATTTGTCGGATAGCTCTGTTTCAGAAACAAATACCTTTGTCATGCATGTTTCCATAAGTTACATGTGAGTCATCTTCATAGCCTCTTGGACTTAACAAGCATATAATCAGTAATGAAAATTTCTGCTTTTTATTTTCTTTTTCTTTTTTTTTCTTTTTTGGTTTGCTTTTTTCCTTAAAGCACTTAGGGATTTTTTTTTACATTTTAAGCAAAAATCCCGGATAAAGAGATTCACAATTATAGCAGCAGTTGGTCCACGCTATCAACTATGTGTGACCATGTTTTATATATTTCAACAAAACACCTGTAGTGTTGACAGAAAATATTACTTGACATGAAATTTGCCAAAATGTAGCAGAATGTCTGCATGTAACTAGAAATGTATGAAACTAAACAAGTTAAAATGCACCATGCTGAGTTGTTATGACAGCACAGACTGCTCCTCTTGTTTGGCCTCAGGTCAGCTATTTCCATACTTATCCTCTTTAATGACAGCTTCACTTTCAAGCCATTAGAACAGCAATATTCTTATTACATCTTACATGTGTTCTCACTTATTCTGACCGATTAGACCTGTGTTCAGGTTCTAGCTGGGTCAGACGAAATGAGGAATTTATTTAAATCTTAGAAAAATTGTAAACAAAGTTAACAGGAGAGAGAGAGAGAGAGAGAGAGAGAGAGAGAGAGAGAAGTTTATTTAAGTCAGAAAATGAACACTGGCTTGACATTAAATCAGCAAAAATTAAATAAAATCACCCCTGAGGATGTACTTTGAGTGTTCATAGCTAAAACTGCCTCTAAAATCTAAATTTACCCTGACAAAATACAGACTTCTGATTTGTTTAGACTTTCATATGTTAGGGGAGAAAACAGTGTCTGACTGTATTACTGTATTATGTTCACTGGCAATGTTTTATCTGTGAAGAAAGTGTTATGTTTTTGTGGTATGTAAGTAAACAAATTTTACATCAGAGACAATGGACGTTTTACAGACAATGAAAGAAACATTTTGTTTTTTGTTCCCTTTTTGTCAAAATTGTATTACTGCTACAAATAATTAGTTTATAAATCTACAAGAGAGGATTGCAGGGCCTTTAAAATAAATTGCAAAGGGTCTGGCTTATTTGACATAACCAAAAATCCTTATCAGAATATTAACTTTTTATGTGGTGCTCTCCATGATATTTAGTCAGTCATTCTTTTCCTTTTACCAAATTAGAATGTAAAGCAACAAAACATTTGTATTGCATAATGTAATTTGAAGAGTAATGCAAATAGGAAATATAGTTCCCAAATTTCCCATACTCTTCCGAGTCTATTATTAGATGAGTCATCCTTATATTCAAAGTTCAATATACAGAATTGATATGAACTTCAGCATTTATTACCACTCATTTTTCTTAGTTGCTCAGAAGCAGAACTTCTTCAAAGTCCAGGACAAAACTCACAGGACAAACAGCAAATAGCTTTGCTGTGTTGCTCTCTGCGGCTCCCATTGCTGAAAAGAGAACAAATGCATGTTAGCAGCACTGACCAGCTGATAATACTGACCTGCAAAGACCTCATGAATAAAAAATAAATATATATGTATGTATGTGTGTGAGTGTGTGTTATGAGTAAAGCAGATTTGTTATTCAATGTGTGACAACTATTGAGAGGTTAATACTTTTCTTTACCATAAACTGCAGAAAGTCTATTGTGCATCCGCAAGCACTGTGACAATGTGCATTAATTAGACAGTTATATTCAACTTTAGCATCTAAATTACACATTTTTTATATATATATATATATATAAAAAGCTGCCAAATATACCTACATTATTGGATTTTCTAATTGCTTTTGGGGGGATCGTTAATCCTACAGTGTCTATAGGCAGCGGTTCTGTTGCAGTTGTGTATCTTTTCGTTTCACAAATAACCTTGGGATGCAATTCAATCTA
>JAPZDY010000021.1:4627322-4646821 GCA_029783645.1 Ctenochaetus hawaiiensis
GGGATGCAATTCAATCTGCACTTCAATCTCTTCCTCTGGTTTTTGAGCTTCAATTAGACCTAAGGCACAAAGGGCCAAACTAAATGTGACTGGTTGGAGAAGAGAAAGAAGAAACCAATCTAAAATGAGTCCCCCTGCCTCACACACATGTGGCTTTTTTTCTCTCTCTCGATTTTGCGATCTTATCACTAACACTAAAGTCAACCAGTCAGTCAATATTATGATTCATAAGAGACATATTTTCTCAAGCATGTAAATGATATGTGAGTATTTACATTTTGAGGGACAACAACAGCTTCACAACAACAACACATAATAAAGTGTTTATGGGGGGAAAAAAAATCGTCTAAGCAGTGTTTGTTCTAGCCAAAGAAGATTATTTCTCTGAGCTCCATGGCAGGTAACTTAATGAGATGCTTAGACCACGGAGAAGACCTCAGCATATGCAGGAATGTCACTTCTATTTAGGGAGGCAATATTTTGCGAATGGTGGAAGATTTCAACTCGAGTTCCATGAATGCATTTCAAGAGCAATTAAGAGATGCCTGAATGGAATAAATAAATAAATAAATAAATAAAACATTATACATTTCTTTGCATATGAGGAATGTATTGGGTTATATACATCACACCTGGGTGTATTGATCACCCAAGGATAATGTGAAGAAAAGGAAATAGCCTAATTATGTTAAAGCTAAAACTGGATTTCCAGTGTCAGTAGACTGTTGATAATTACAGCCACAATGGCATACACGCATATAACAGTCCAGTATGATTGCTCTTTCATAAATATTACCACTCTGTAGATAATGATATTCACTTTTATCACTCGTCTCTCTGTGTGTCTTGTTAATTTGTGTAAGGGACTTTAGTTTTCCTCCAGAACAAGATCTGATAAGAAAAACTAAAAGGCATCAAATTATCACTGACTAAAATTACTGCATGCTTTTCTGTCATTCATCTTACACCCATCCAAACAGACATGCTTCTATTGCAATCACGCCAAACAAGCATAATTACAGTAATTGTGTATTTCATATGACTGTGTTAGAGCTGGAAGAAAACAGCTGAATGCACTGTAAAAAAGAAAATAAATGGTGGATGGAAGTTGCTGTTGTGCAGTTGAAGTGGGGCTATTTTTATTTTATATTTATTTTAAGCTTAGATTTGATGTTGCAAACTCTCATCCAGGTCCCCATGAGAAAAAAAAAACAAACATTTCAGACACACAGGCGTTCATAAAAAAAGTAACAGGATGAGTAACTCACCTGAGGGAAGGTTCTCCTCTTACTGATGTAGATTAAGTACAAACGGTAGGTGTAAAGAGCCTCATTACTTTCTTGATGGAAACTGGGAAATTTATATGAAAATCATTAAAGCCCTGCTTTAAATCTAAAATTTGGCAGAATTTCTTGTCATTTACTGACTGGAGTGTTTTAAGCAGTATTGCCCTCAGTGCTGCCAGCAGTGGGCAGGAACTTCACTTCACAACTGTCTACAGTTCTGTACCAATATTGCTGCACTATGGCTCCAAGACACCAGAGGAAGCGCTTAGGAAATAGTACTCAACAGCATTATATGACATATGTAACATAAGAAACACATAAGAGTCCTATTCCTGACTAAGCTTACATTGTCAGTTCATCTATTCAAAAGGCTTAGCAAAGTGTGGTACAATAAGGCTCTTCCCCCACTTGTCTGCTGTTCTCTGCAATGATGTTTCATTATGTGATGTTAATTAAAGTTTGTACTAGAATACTATGAAACACATTCAACTAAGCAATGCTCATACAGTAATGAAAGAGCCTTATCTTTTTTTTTTTTACTTTAGATGTAAACATTATTATTTTTTGCATCTGTCTCTATATATTTCATACCTTCATAGCTGTTATTCACATAAGAAAAAAAATCTCAAATATTTCTTTACAAAAATATAATAACATTATTTGCAAAGGATATTCAATTTATAAGTTGTAAAGGTAATTCACTTGCTGCAGTTACTTTCCTGAATGAAACTTGACCCTGACATATAGCACAGTGTGTTCAAGCTCCACTGAAACCCGCAGAGATAAACATTATATGTCAGCAAAACAACCCTGAGACCTTAAAACTTCATTATACTTCATTATAATATACTGGCAGACGAAATTAAGAGTGTAAATGTTCATTAAGGGATATGGAATATGCGTTTTAGTGAAAACTCAAAGTATCAGAAAGTAGAAATAACTTTGCAATCAGAAAATGAAACATATGATCAAAATTACTTATTTACAAGAAATACTAGTCAGGCAAAGACAGGAATATCAGTGTTGATTCTTTTTCTATGGAGAAGCTAACTTTAGTAGTAAACTAAAGTTAAGGTGACCTCTATCTGTTTGTTGACAAAGTATTTAATTATGTCCTGTGATCAACAAGTTTTGATCCAATTGTCTCATAAGTTGTGGGTGTATTTCTGATCAGGGGACCCAAGCAAGTGCAGTTTTAGGCATGACCTTCTTTATCTACATATCTGTACATAGTTTTTATAGTAATTATTCCAAAGACCTGACTCTTCTGACATTTGATGAGGAAAAAAAAATACCTGCAAAAAAAGCCCAACTTTAATAGAACAGAATATGCATGAATAGACTGGTCCCAATTAACTATCTGTTAAAAATAAATGGGTATTCATTCAAATTCATACAAATTCATTCTTCCCTTTGAATCATTTTTCTTAGGTAAAATATTACATTTATCTGTATTTTCATGTTTCCTGCACTGATGATAAAGTGATGGGGTGGGGAGAACATAAATACCAGCCACATCCTTAAAGAAGTCCAAGCAAAGAGTGAGGGAGCCTTTGCAGCAGGTAAACGTGGCATAACCACTGGCCTCCTGCCGAAGGGGATAGCATTCCATAGTAAGACCAGGTGGCCCTCATTTCCAGTTACGAGTTCACTCATTGTCCAGAGTTCACAGGTCTTTGATGGCTTTTTTTCATAGATTTTTATTGAGTTTTTTTTTTTTTTATCTTTCTTTTATTTGTTGGTATATTTCCCTCAATCCAAAGAAAAAAAGACGCATTAGCAAAAGTAACCAAATTCTGCAGAAGCTTCTCATGCACTTCACAGAAAAGTCTCTCTGATTTGTACAATAAACAATTCACGAAAGCACAATCCATCCTGCCTGACAGCACCCACCCCCTTTCTATAGCCTGAGACCTTGCCTTTGGGTACCAACTTTAAATACCCATGATCCAAAATCAAAGCAACCAGAAAACCAGATACAAAAACTCCTTTAACTCCACAGCCATTGCACTGCTAAACTCCAGCAGAAATACAAAATATTTGTCTGATCCAGCTTATGCACTTCATGTCAACTATATGTTGTTATGTTTTTTTAACGTCATTCTCAAGACAAAAGTTTGTTTTTTTTTTCCCAATTTGTGACAAGTTGTTATTGAAGAGCAATCATAAGTAGCCAGTTTAGAAACATTATGTTTAATTTGTCTTGGTTCTTTGTGGTAACATGATTGTTGATTTGTTTTTTCTTCTATGTTCCCGGTTCGGACAAATGACATATCAGATATTTCTGCTGATACATTGTGAACATGCCAAAAGAGTTTAATAAGCTTTAGTTTTGTAACCACACCTGGAGGAGATGCAACAATGTTGTGTTTGGAAATTTCCCCATCTTGTTAAACCTCCACAGACTGCAGATGCAGACTGCAGTGGGCTTGCTTGCTCCAGGGTACAACAGGCACTACACTGGTCTTGAAAATGACACAAGAAAAAGGGGAAACAAAAGGAAAACAAACATATTTGACACACTTGTTTCAAGCAGACTTTTGTGTCTTAATACATGTCCAGAGGGTAATTTTAAGTTATTTGGCTGTAACGCAACTGAGAAGAAAAAGAAATACAACATGGAACTTAATTTTCCTGTAGGAAGGTTTATTCTGGGACACTTTTTACTGCTTGTCTCTGGGGCAATAGTGAGGGGACAGTACTGTATGAATCTACTGTACAGTATGCATCTGGGCCAAGTCAGGAGTCCTCTTCACTAGTCGCTACATGATGAAGATTAAGATGAGTGGGAAATGAACCTCATCTCTCAGGGTGATTAATGTCCACCAAGTGTAATTAAAGACTTTTAGTTAATTCTCCTGTCTCTGCTCCCTGGTAACCATTTTTAATCATTTCCTGCAGTTGACTCTCTGTAATTGAATGTCTTCATTACAGGGACTCTGGCAGCAGGAACTGTATAGTATGTATAGTTATGTGAGAGGTTTTATTAAGGTCTGCTTCATGTTTTTAATCTATGTTTTGTGATAAAGCTGGCTGAGTTTCTGTGTGACTGTATTTAAGAAAAATGTTTCCTTCCTTCACATCACCACGTTTTTCTAACATTATATGTGTTGTGTTATTGTTAGGGTGAACATGTATTTGAAGTTGTCTGATAAACTTCATGTTTAAGTTAAATTTCAGTATAAAATTATATATATAATATAAAATTCAAGTGTTTGAGAGCTGTAAGATTCCTGTTGCTCTGACATGAAAACTGATGTTTCATTGCTCTTTTTCAGAAATGGGTAATTACATGGCCCTTTTATTTTTAGCGATGCTAGAGGTACGGCTGCAGGAATGTTAGTCACACTTGTGACTGGTGATCACAGGACATTTTCTCAAGTGTCATCAGGAGGTCACAGTTTTATTCATCCCGCGTGATATCTCAACATCTCACATCTCACATCTCACCGTGGGATGGCACAAAATGTGGGACAGTTACCCATAAATCCCATAAAAAGAATCCCAAATATGGTCACTTGGATTTTTGCTGTGGGGGCATTGGAAAGTTAAAGGTTAAAATTTGTGGATTTTTAGGGAAATTTGTCAATACTCATATTTGGTGCACACAATAAACATTTTTAAGGAACGATTCATATTTATATGTAAATAAATAAAATTGGTAATCGTATAATGTTTCACCTGGGCTCTACTTGGGTTTTTAAAATACTAAAATTAATGACACTAGCTTAGCCTTAGCTACACTTTTTCATTAAATATTGGTTTGCAAATGTAAACTTGCTGTCATTACAATAACAAATAGACAAACTGTTCAAATAAAGGACAATGTCACATTCGGTCTCCAGTTTTTAGCGGAAAGCCAAACTCTAACCTCAGTAAATACTGTTTGGTCAACACTCAGTAATATAGTGTTAGTGCCTTGGTGCTGACTGAAGTCTGACATCCATTACAGTAATAATATAGGACGTAGCCCAAAACTGCCAAATTTTGAACCACATTTGAAGTCAAATGTCAACAGTGAGAATGCAGACTAAAACATATAATCCACTTAAGCTGCCCAAAGTAGTAACCACAGCATCACTGTCCCTTGCATGGAAGTCCTTCTTCCATCAAGGTTACAAAAGACAAATTATTGTTTTTAGACTGTGCACTTTACTCTGAACATAGAGTTGTGTTTGTCCCATAAGACTGTTAGACAGCCTGTACTCTAATTTGTATAACTTTGACTCTCATTTATCATATACAACATAAAATTTTATATTTATTTTACAAATTGAGTGACCAGTAGCTCCTTCTATTATTTTTTTAAAATTTTATGTTGCTTTTAACTTTATAAAACAAGTCTCACCTATGACATTGATACAATCAAAAGCACTGGAAAAGAAAAGGCACATGTTTAATGCAACGATTTTGACCATTTATCCTGACTGGCTTGTTGCTGGTTACATTCTTTCAGAAGCAAACTTCAGTAATGCACAACAAAACTGTTTCTTGTGTGTATAGATCTTTCTGTACATAAACCTTTTTTTTTTATTACTTTTTTTCTTGTATCGTTTTCTTCTGTGTAGGACATATTGTTGATATTTGTAACATGAGGCACTGGAACATTCCTCTTGTCGTGCAGCATTGTGTTGTATGACAAAGTAATCATCCTGATGTCTTGAAAAAGACTGTTTTACAGCATGACAAAGGACCAACTGAACTTTGCCAGCATTGGCAGTTTCAGCCTGTTCTGACTTTGTTTCCATCAACAATGTGTTTGATCCAACCTCATGAACCACACAACAGATTCTCTTAATCCACTGAAAAAAATTATAGTGCTCTTCTCCAAAGTTAAATGGCAAAATAAAGAGTATTATACACATTTTTACTGAAGCTCACTGGTCTGTTCTGTACCTGTAAAGACTTGGCCTCCTCTCTCCTAATTGTTAATATGAATTTAATATTTTATGATACCCCTGCGGTGCTGTCATTAGGAGAACTGTTCTTGAGTCCTGGTGAGAAGCAAAAGAACCAATCAGCATTTGGTACTTTTTTTCTCCAACTGGACAAATTACCCACATGAAAAGTCCAAGGCTCAACTTAATTATGTTCAGCTCACAGCTGTAAGGCCACCTCATGTACTGCCTGTGAGGTGTTCTCTAGACTTCAACTGCATTATTGTACAGGGAGAGCAGACTGACTTCTAGGTTGCTGCTGAAAAATTAATTGAAAATATTTATACATTAGGTATTAAACTGCACACAGTTTTTGCATGTCAAAACTGTGTGTACTGGATATTTTTGTAAAATATATTTTTTTTTCCTCTCAAAAAATCAAGATTGTACACAGTTTGTGTTTTACATTTTTGCCTCTTAGTATTCTGTTGTAATGACAAACACATTTGCATCTAATCTCACAAGAAACCTGTTTGTCACAGGCACAAACCGTCGTATCTCTCAGCCTCTAAACATTTCCTCCAGGATGACTAATTCCCCAGTTTATTTCACCTGTCAAACCACTGGCATTACCATTATGTTGGATTAGTTTCACTCAACTTTCTATTGTTGTCTGACAAAAAAGCAAATCTTGTGTAAGCTGTGCATGCAGGTCTCGGAGACAGTTGGACTAATTAAAGTGAAACGGGGCAGATAATAGCTTTTAAAAACATTTCAGCCATTTAATGAGCTTATTATTTACTATGAAAAGGAACGTGTCGCAACCACCCCACCTCCACCACCACCAGCAGCGAGAGCCTCCACCCCCTCTAATTCTACCCTGCTGTGCAGAGACTTGGCATCCATAAATTTCAATGACTAAAGAATTATTATCACAACTAATGAAATAATGCTTAGGCCACTCTAACACTCAGAAGTCCCCTTCGGGCAAATTGTCTCAAGTCATTCTAGGAAGATGGTAATTAAAAGACGAACTACAGCTCAAATGAAATGATCATTTGCAGAGCTGAGGTCCTTCACAGAATGCAAATTTAATTAAAAAAAAGTAAGCTATTACAGTTTTATGATGGTGTCAGGCTTTTCATATGACATTGATGTTTTTTTTCCATTAGGAGTTTGAAATGATGTACCAGTGTCAGAGTTAAAAATGGGGTCACTCATGCATTGGCTTATTGGTTCTAAAGGCTCTATGTAGCCCATCAGTGCTGTGCCTCTCCTCATTTGCATTCAAGGACTGAGAGGACGTCAATGATGTTGACTTAATGAATTATGTCCGTGCGCTGCATCAATATAACATAAATTAACCCCTTTATGTTCTTTGCTACTTGGGCAGTGATTTGTTTTCATTGCCGAACATCAGATAACCTCATTTATTCTCTGTTTGTGAGTGTGATCAGGTAGGAAACCTGATCTCTGAGCCGGCTGACAAAAGGGAAGCAGCATGGGAACTGACAATGAAAAATGCTGCAATTTTGATGGCCCAGGGCCTTAAAGCTACCTTTTCCGATGTCTTAAGTCAAACAGTTTACAGATAAGTAGAGAGGAATACCGTCTGTTCTCTCTAATGAGAAGGTTTTGGGTCATTCTGAATGCAGCTTGTTAAACCGCAGAGAATGGGGCTGCTTAGAGATTTTTTGGTGATTTATGAAGTGAAAAGTGCCAATTAGCACAGGACACACCAGCAACATTACAGACGACGGGAGCAGAGGTTGCAACAGTGAACTTGACTGCTGATGGCTCCATCGATCAAGAAAGGATTTCAGTCCGAGAATGAATTATACCGTCACCGTGTTTGCCACCAGAGCGTAGGAGAACTGGGTCAACTGGATGACTGAGTGTGTGTGGCACTGGGCTGCTTCAGAGATGGCTTTTGAAGCTTTTGATAGGTCAAAGTGGATCACTGTCATTGTTGTGTACCATCTCGGTTTTTGATTTCTGACTTCAAAATGACAAGAGAGCCAGAGAATCAAAGATAATATGCAATCAATCCATTCCCCTGTGACAGTTGGAAGAAAGCTGTAGTTGAGCAGAAACAAAGGGCCTTACAGAGGATTTATATGAGCTGTTTCATCTGTGTGGTGTTGCCTGAAAAGAAACCAGAATGAAGAGAAAAAAAAGAAGAATATTTGTCTTCAGGAGAGCCAGCTAACACAACCTGACCTTGTCACATTGTGAACGAGCCAGCAACCAAGTCTGAAGGTGTCACCCACCAACAGCCTTACCATGGATGAAAGAAGTTCCCACTTTTTTTTTTCTAACAACCAACCTCCACCAGCTGCCTTTCAGCTCCTTCCAAACCCCAAAACACCCACCCTTCCTCATTTAAATTTATCATCTGCTACTTAACTCATATTTCCTCCTGTTTTCGATGACACAAACAAAAAATAATGTCTGCTTTGGAGCAATTAATGCTCGCATGTTGTTCCCCTTCTTTGCAATGCACATTGTGTATGAATACCTAAAGGTCAGTGGAGGCATTTATTGGCCTGTTCCTCCATTATTCATTCTAAGTGTGTTGTTTGACACTTGCGTCCCTCGCGGGCCCCACTGGGACTAATTTTTCTCTCCAAAGAGATGCATGTATGTAAACCTGCAGCCGTGAAGGACTTTTACTGCAATCCAAGTCTTTCCATTATAAGAAGTAAGTGGTGTTTGCTTGTGTGCGTATTGATGCAATTCGTCATGAAGAGTTGCTTCTTGAGAGGGCAGATGGCAGGTGGTGTTGATTAAGTTGCCTGCTATGATCTGGCAGTGTGCTTCTCCATCTAATTCACAAGTGGGTGGCCAATGACACTTACATTTTGCAACAGATAAATAAGCAGCACTTGAACCGAAGAAACTAGAGGAGCCAGTCAATTAATGATAACAGTAATAAGGCAGAAGTCTATTTTTAGTGTCAACAAATCCTGTAAAATGACCAAAACAAACAATGTGTTGTTTTGTTCTAAATCACTGTCCATCTGTCCGTAAGTACCAAAGGAGATTTTATTTATTTATATATTTATTTATATATATATTTTTTATATATATATATTTTTTTTTTAATATTTTTTATTATTTATTCTATTGAAGAAATATAGCTGCAGTTTTAGCTGATAAAATAGATCAAATGGTGTACATTGGTGTGTTATCTATTTTAAGTATTTATATCAGTAGAACATTGTGTGTAATTAATAAAATATATCTCTCAATAAGGGAATATGTCACCCAATGAGACTGTCTGACAGCAGTAATTTCAGCCCTAAGCATGCTTACTTTCAAGTGACCTCTAATTGGAGCAAAAGAGGAAATTCAGGTGTTGTCACAGAGTGACTTTAGTCTGCAACTGCTGTTGGTTATCTTTTTTCAAACCAGCAGTTCAAAGTTTGACCTTGATCGTACCATAGATGTTTGTTATTGTAACTCTTATGACACAGGTCACCTCACCTTCACAAAGTATTAGTTCTAACCTGAACTGTGATCTTTTTTCGGGCCTTCGGGTTTTTTCGGGCCTAAAATTAACCAGACAGAAAGCATAGCATTATCAAATCATATAACACATTGACCAATGATTTCTATTAGTTTTAAATGGCACAGAAAGATAAAATGATGACAAAGACGTCAAAACAGAAAACCCCTTCTATGTCCCGTGCTAGAGGGCATGGTAAAAACAATGTATTTTGTAATTTTGCTGTTTGATTTGAAGGATTTGATTCATAGACAGCAATTGATAACAAGATCATTGCTGCTCCGGGTCTTTTTTGGGGATTTAAAAAAACAAAACAAGGTCATTCCATGTTTTTTTTTTTGTAAGTTTGATGGAAAGATTAATAGCCTACTTAGACTACGTGCTTTTGCAGAGCACTAAAATAAGAGCACTGGTAGGAGCTAATTGATATCTTACAAAACCAACATACTTATTGAACAAAATTTTAAAAAGAATATAAATTCAATCTAAAAATATTTCACAGGCACTTGATAATAAAGCACATGCTAATACATTGGTTATATCTGTGACATATTCCCAATAAAGATCCACATCCAACCTTGTTTCTATATAAGAACTAATTAATTTTTTATTCAACCCAAAATGCAGATCCCCATCTGAACAGGAAATCAAACTTTTGGATGCCAAATCACATTAAAAATTAACGAAGGAAATAGATTCCGCATAGTAGAGAATATATTATGTTGCACAGGGCTGCTTGGTATTCGTCAAAAAGTGGGGTTGCTGTGAGCGCAACATGTTCTTTTCAGTGTTGGGTGTTAAAATCATGGCATGGTAATTCCTCTTCATTTGCACTGCATAAATTACATTTTCACTGTGACAGCAGAGCTTGCCCCGCACGGCAGCCCATAGCTAGTCTAACAATTAATTTAATATCTTAGAACGCAGTTCATTTGTTTGGCTGTGAGGGAATTGAAATCCTAATGAAAACACTCCTCTTGAAAAGAAGTCTCTGAGTTATGCCATAGCATATCTGTGGCTTCATGATGTTTTTTTTCAATCGTAAAAGGTTTACCTGAAGGACCAGGAGATGATTATTTGCGCTAAAAAATGCAGTTCACATAACACAACCTTAGAGATGTCTATTTATCGCAATTAGGCAGCGATAATGATAAACAACAGACATTCATCTACAGCGCTGTACACATAATGAATAATGTTGCCAGGCGGAACAGCAGCTATGCAAATAAGCAATTGTAGAGGGATTACATGAATCTATCATTCTATATGCCAGAAATCCTTACACTGTCAACACAACAGATAACAAATCCATGAAAAGGCATAAAGGACAAGAGGTAGAGATTGGATTGTTTGTGACAGTGCACAAGTGGGATCATGGATGTCATCCACGCAGGAAAGCTACCAAAAATCAGAGCCCAGAGGTGACAACTGAAAGACAGTCCAATTCACTTCTACCCAAAACCAACTACTTCCCACATAACAATGGATGAGTCAGTTATGAGTTGCCTTGATTTAGTGCAACCACAGTCTTTTTGTATAAGGGCTCTTCTTCAATAACCCTCAGTTAAAATCACCTAATTTAGATTGTGTAAAGCATAAGTCCAGAGTAATTATCCAAAGCTTCACTGCTACCCTGCTGTGCAACATGTTCTTACAAATGACAGGTTGAGTTAAATTTGGTAATGCCCTCTAAAATTACAACACATAAGTATTTTCTTTGCTGCCAAGATTAAGGCCTGGCTAAATGTAGGAAACTAACTGTTATTGATTAATACAGATCACCATGTTTAAGAGAAACCAAGTTTGATTAATGAAAGGAGACATGACATGAACCCTGGGCTCCCGTGTGAAAGTCATGGAGCATGACCTCTAATGGTGTGAATTGGTTATCAAATACATAACACTGTATTGAATGTAGTGTATGTCTGTCTTTGCAAGGGATCCTATTGCTTATAATGATCAAGTATTGAAGGACAGAGCGGTGTATATATGTTGTAAGCAGTTTAAGGCAAGTTTGTGATTTGTGATTTTGGGCTTTAAAAAGATTTTGACTTGACTTAAATGCCAAAAGAAACAGATTTGCCCATGTGTGGTGCATACAGAGGCTCACCTTTTCCTAAAAAAAGGCAGGTTTATCCCAGAGCTGAAGGAGTTTGTAAATGTATGCTGGAGGAAAATATCAAAGAACTGGAATTCCCATAAAAACACATTAAACAATTATAAAAATGAAGACTACCTGAGTGGAATTCAAGCCTTTATCAGATCTCTGCTGTTTTCCATGTAGAAGCCTCAGTAAACCACAGTGAAATAAGGATCCAAAACAATCAAGTCAGTCTCAGTTGGTGTTTAGTTTTCTTTTTCACTCTCTCTTCATTTCTTGCTTTAACTCCCCTTTTTCGTTTTAGGCATCCAGTAGTGTGAATTACAGTGTGCCAGGTTGATTGGAAACAGAAAAACAGATAATCCTTGAACCAAAGTGATTTACATGTAAACATTTACAAACAGTGCAACTTGTGCTACCTTGAGTCCTTGACTCATTGCCAGTGTGCACATTCTGTGAGTATTCAGAAAATAAAACATCTCTTTAGACAAAACCTTAGTTAGCCCTTGCCTAATAAGTCACAACGTGTTCTCTTAATGTGTCACAATGACACATTAAGAGAATTTTCATTGTTGTAGCAAATTAAGATGAGATTGAAAACATCGGTTGCATCGCAATGCAAGATTAATTAATTTCTCGCTGTGGTGCATAAGTGTTGACGTGTGTGCTGTTTGTCGCCTTTGCTGTTTAAATATCACTACATTCACCTTTTTCATTAAGATAAACAGTTAAACAAATGCTAGCGGGCCATCTGGGATTCCTGTTGTAAACAGCCGACTGCTGTGTGAGAGCTGCTGGAGCCATTAGCCTCCCAGTCAGATCTATCTTCAGCCATCAAGGGACCAGCGGACACTCGCTGTCAGAGGCCAGAGCAAAATTGATCCATTGTAATTGCATCCTGTGTGAAGTTAATGACTGTTTAAGGCAAAGTGGCCATCATTGTTTCGCATTCTGACAGATATATGTAAATGACCTTGACAGGCACATATGCTAATTGGAGGGTGAGACAGCTGTCTTAATGGATGAGCTCGTCTTTCTTTAATGTCTGAAATTAGGGTGTAGCCTGTAAAATGGAGGTGGTGAATACATGGTGTGGCTACTGTGAACAATATCGCCATTGTCAGTTGTGCGCTGGTGGGTGTAGCTACGTGCAGTGTAATTGAATTTCACTCTCTCACGTTTGTGCACTTTGTACTTGTCTTGATTGCAGACAAATCTATTTTATTGTTTGTGTTGATTGCACAGCATCGATAATGTCACAATGACGCACATTGCAAATGTAGCCTTTATAAAACAAACTCGGCCTCATGTCCACATCAATTATGTTGGATACATAAAAATAATCTGTTCTGCATTACATGACCGACATTGTGATATACACTGCATTAAGGGGAATAAATCAACTTCCTGTCTCAAAGTAACCAGGAAAGCAAGACACTTTTTTATAATCTAAAGCTGTCATATGCAATATGTTTGCCTCTATACTTCTTTACTAATACATCTTTTATTAAGGGATAGATTGCAGAAGCAAAAAGCACCTTTATACAACATTTTTATGAATTCTGCATTGTATCATTTGGCTAAAGTACTTAACAGAGACAAATGTCTAAAAATGTATTTTAAAAAAATGCTGCTGTATTTAATTAAAACCAGTTTTGGGTTGATATTACTTACACTTTCCAGCATCAATATCACAACACATGCTCGTTAACACATATAACGGAACAGATTATAGACACAGACTTGTAAGATCAAGGAGCCTTGGTAAAAGCAAGAGAAAAAAATGGTATTTTGAATCTGGGTCAGTAAATTATGTGTCATTACTGGGATATTGGTTTTCATAGCCTAGACAGAAGGTAGCCTGCTTTATTGCCATAAGCAAAACTGTTATAGAGGGCAACAGATAAAAGCTGGCTTTTAATATTTGAACTGTTTAAATTTTTTAACTGTATTCTCATTATTAATATGTTTCATAATCCTTTAGATTACACATGATATCACATGAAGTGAGCTACTGATCATCTATAAATGAATCTCATCATCTCCTCTTGACAGAAACTAATAAATTTTAATTATCTAATGGACAACATAAAGCAATAATGCTAAATATTATAACTTGCAACATGCAGATTCATGCTGATGTGACAAACAGACAGCATGCAAGCTCATGACAAGGCTAGATTTTAGCATTTAAGTAGCATTCCACATTAGCTAGAGGTCGTCTTTGGAGGTGTCTGAGAAAATGTCATCAGTCATAAGGGCACAGCCCATGAAACACAATGCTCCATTTCAGCTGGAGTGTTTCCTTTAGGGAATCACACGGATCGTTCAAGTTGACTGGATCCAGCAGACAACAGTAAATTGTTTGCCCTGAGAAATGAATCGGCAGGGCCGAGACGTTCTTTGTGCTTTTGGCTGACAAAAATGTAACTAAAACTCTGCATCCTCGTGGAAGGTGGAATTAGACAGCTAACACGAGATTCAGCTGAAGGCTTTCAGTTCTCTAATTCACAGTTACTAGGTCAAAGTCAAGGACTGTTTGCTAACAAAAAAATTATGCGGCACATGGAAGGCCAGATGCATGCCTTGAAGACATTAATTTTAAAACTGATAGTCTTTGAAGAAAAAATAGCTCAATGTTCAAGTCTTTATAATAATCTCATTTTCATAGTCACCCTGGTCTTGACTCCCTGCTTGGCAAATAGTTACTTTCGGGGCCCTCTGGATATTGAATAGTCATGAAACCGCATTTATGATGTTCTTTGAGGAGAATTTGAGGTCTTTGATTTTCAGAGAAAAAGGACTGTATTCTAAACTTTACAGCACACTGAAGGCTGTTATATTTTCAATTTTTAAGAAATGTCGGACTCAGTCAAGGCAATACTGTGTTAATCTACAGTAAAGACCATTTTTCTTCTTTACATTTTTTCTACTTACATACACACTGACTTCAAAGAAGGATTTATCAGCAGAAAAATGTCTTTTCAATATCCCGTAAATCTAAATACGGCATTTATTAAAGAGGCTTTGTTTTTGTCCATTTTGCCCTTCTGGAGATTTTTGCAGTTGCACCTGTTCTCTGGTTGTTGGGACACTATTTTTCCTCCTGGTTAAAATGCATCCTTGCCCATGTTGCCAATCTCCAGGGTCCGAGTGTTATATTAGTGCCATCCCGGCACTTCCAGGTCCGATCCCTGCCAAGGTCACTTGGCCTGAGCTGCAGTTGACAGCTCCCAGTTAGCCAGACCAGATGGTCCCCTCTGCACACATTACCTTCTGCTGATACCACTCTGAAGGTGAGGACATCACAAGTGACATTCAGGAAAGGAGTATTTTGAGTTTTAGCTGTCAGTATTAGATCTAGAATACAAAACCAACAGGGAGTAATCGAAATGAAAAGGAAAGATGTTTTCCCTGGCTACTAAGCTGCTACTAAGCTCCCTAAATGTCCACTGATGTCTGATTGATGCTTCACTCAATGAGCATTTAGAGGGATTCTTGATATAAAAATCACTTATGTCTGTTGTAGGTTCAAGTCTAATTGTACTACTTTATGTTTTCACAGCCATAAGAATTGATTTCAGTGGCCCGCAGTGGTCCAGCAAGTCATTTTTAAAGTCTTATGACGCAGTGCTTTTCTGATTAATATAATCTGGTCTGCGTGTCAAACTGTGCCACAAGATCTGCCAGAAGATTCAGAATTGCTCATGCTTTTATCTCTTGCATCTTTTTCAGTGCTCTTCAACTGAAAATACCAGTTCAGAACATTACACACGACTTACACATGACGGAACAGTTTAGTCAAGGAGTGAGAGCAGCTGTTTTCACTAAGTGTAACTTCCTTCAGCTGGCATTAAATGTATCATTGACATTTGGCTGAGTAACAAGCCACTAGCCATGTGTTCAGCTGAGCCTTTGACAGAGATGCTAACATCTCTGTGTCTGTGCTTCTCAAGATGTGTGTGCTGCTCCAGCTTCAGATTTACAAGAGCTGCAGCTGTGCGCGCAGACAGGTGAGGACTGAATTTTTCATTCACTTAGAATTACTAATGTTTTTCATGTGACGTTTAAAACTCACTCCAAGTCATAACAGAACAAAAATTAATGTTAAGATGAAGGTCCTCCATTCAGATCACACCAATCCTTCACAAATTAAGAAAAAAGGAGGAAAAATTAAGTTAAGTCCTTTTCCTAATGACATCTTGCAATACATAAAACATGTCAAAGACACTTTCATTTGAGCTGCTTAACCACTTTAAATAAATAGGCTTACAGACTGTAAAAGTGGTCGGACCTCAGAAACTCCACAGCCTCCTTAAGATTCAGCTGTACTGTGTTTCAACTGGTTTGCCTATTCAGTTGAAAAAAAAAAAAAGAAAATGGCAAACAAATGAAGTAAGAGGTAAGCTGAAAAGATGTCAGATCATTTGGCAAACTAAGCAACAAGATATTTTTTTAAGAGTTGGTGAAGACAAAAAAACATACAAAAAGAAGAGATATTATTTGACTTGTGTCCCTGAGGTGACTAGATACACAGCTCCAAATAAATGATAGTGCTGCTCTAAATTAGCTAAATGCAGGAATTTATAGCTGTTTGTTAAAAAAAATGCCATATTAAGTCTGATAATTATCTTTTGCTAACAATTTGTTTCCCCCTCTTAAGTGGCTCGTAAAATTAAGTTCTGCTGGTACAAGACACACATTTCAGTTTTATGATTTCCTGTCTCTTTTTAACATTTTTAAGTCAATTCCACAGTAACTCTAAAAGTAGGAATATTCTTGAATGCAATACTGAGGGTAATGCCCAAATGCTTCTTGTATTTCTCAGACCCTAAATGCTAATATAGCCATGGTGGTGTTAAAGAAAAAACAAAAACTAAGACAAACAAACAAAAAAAAACAATACTTTCAAAGGTTTTGAATATATTCAGTGTGTCTTTTATGTCTTTTTTACAAAGACATTGCCGTTAAATTCTCAAGATTAGTAAACCATGCTTGTTATCACACATTCGCATCTGTAACTGATGCTTTTTGAGGTGTCCCTTTTCGGTCTGAGCTCATTATGACTTGCTCTCTGAAAGCTATATGCTGTCATAGTCAGAAGCGAACTCTGCAGTGCACTCCATTTAAATGACCATTCTCTATGTCTTCTCTCTTTCTTTCTCTTCTGCTTTGGTCAAGAAAAGAGATGGGCTGTGCTTTTGAAAGTCATATAATTACTATAGAGTAATCAGCCCATTTAACATTCGTCTTTCCTTTTGTCCAGCATGTACAAAGGCTTAAGGATGGCTAATTGGGCAAGAGGGCTTACTCAAATGGTAAAGAGGAAGAAAAGTGGCTTTCGACATAGGAAGATATGAAGAGCTTACGTCCTGTACTGAATAATTTTCTGATAACATTGAGACCACTCTTTTAGTTTTTGGAGAAAGGCTAGAGAAGGAAAAACCTGGCTGAGCGCAGCTTGCAGTCACTGTGCCGCTTTGTGAGGAAAGACTGCCTGCAGCACAAGATAAAATGACGGGAGGTGACAAATTCATAACGGCTTTGTGTTCAGAGGGATTCTGAGGTTGGCCGGGAATAAGGTGACACGGCTGACAGGGATTTCATCTGGCTGAACTTGCCACACACTGCAGCGAAGAGACAATCCTCGACAAGATGCGTACTGGAAAGTCAAACGGCGACAGATCGTTTCTTTTTATTTCTAAGTCAAGCAAAGATAATTTGCAGAGCACTGTAAATGCTGTAAAGGAGTTATCTAAAACAAGAACGGCTAAATACACGTCAGATTTTGCCCTGAGGATTTTATGGTTTTGAATTAAAAAAAGACTACATTTTTGTGAAAAGGGGGCTTTTGATTTTGTAAATGTGACATATGAATTTTTATTTTTTTAGGTCTCACTCAGGATAGGTCAATAACTCACACTTGTTAAATCACAGACATTATGAATGTCTAAACCATGTTCAGTGATATTGCAATTTTGAAAAAAAAAAAATCATCATACATTCATCACACAGTGGAGTCCACAAACTCCACAAATCAGATTTAAGATAAATTAAGACAAATCAGATTTGACTATTGAGTGTCAAAATGCAGCTGTTTTCTTAACTTGAATTCCCAATGTTTTACATCATTTCTGAAGCTGAATGTCTCACATTCAAGGGAATGAAAACAAAGGAACTAGTTTAATAATGTGATGTGATTAATAATGACACAGCCACCCATTGCAGATGAAAATATCTCTAACTCAGGCAGAAATCTTCACAGATAAGAAAATGTGTTAAGTTTTATTTGTGTAACATTAAATCTAATTAGCCAACTTGCCTCCTCACTCCCCGACTGGTGTTACTCTGAAAACTAGTAACAGGCAACACAATTAAATGCACCATTACCCTGAATAAATTTATGAAGTTCCCTGGGTTTGAACATTGTTAGAAGCTTTAGGAATAATTTTAGTCAAACAAATACAAAACAAAGGTAAAACCATTTTAGATATTTTCATGTGAAAACTTTACATATTGTATACTTAAATATAATAAATGTATATATTATTGACATCAGCTAATAATATAAGAAGTGTAATAAATTAGGTTTTCAAACATTCAAACATTGATAAAGGAATAATTTATAATGATACAACATGTGTTGTGTCAAGCAAATTTTTCTCTCTCTCATTTCAACCAAAATAAACCTAAAAAAAGAGCCAGTGTTTGCGTTTGGTCGATTAAAAGAACATATATAAAAAAAAAGTGTATTTCACCACTTTACACTGGACTTAGTGTATTACAGCTCATCAGCTGCCAGTTATTCCCATACTGTCAGTTTGAATGAATTCAGAGAAGAGGATGCGACCCTCTTCCCACTTAACAAACCTCCTCTATTTTTTCCTCCTCATTATGATATTATAAGGCTCATGGAATGAAATTAAGATTTTTGAGCTTCAATCTTAAGCAGTTTAGATGCTGAATGTTCCGTGTTCAAGCCAGAATGCTCGCAAAAAATAGGTACATCCAAACTTTAACCTTATTAGTGCTTCTCACTTTTCTTAAAGCACATCTCCTGTTAGTCACTGTACCTGCCAGCATCACTTTTGATGGTACCAACAAAAAGAAACATTTTCAACTGTCAGCAATTGTGAAGCTTCCTGGAATATCTGCTTTGATGATTAAAGAAGGTATAAAAGACAGATAGAAAGAAAGAGAACAAAAAAAAAAACATATTCTCCTTCAAATCAGCCCCTTCCACCTCCATCTCCTACCTCCAGCACCCCCTGCCCTGAGCCACTCCCACCCACGTGTATATGCATTTCATTATGCCGCTTATGCATAAGGCAGAATGATCCATCATCAAGGGTTTTTTGAGGGGTAGGAGGTGCAGGTGGGGGAACGCTGAACATCCATCTTAGGCAGAGAACTAAGAATCACCTTTTTCTAAACCCACCTCACCACCACTTGTCATGTTCTAGTGGGGAATGCTGCTGCATACAGCTGCAAGTCACACATCTCCCTATCCAGCATCTGTCCTGTGTGTGCACAGGAGAAACTTTCCATGAAATTCCTCTTGGGAGTAAACTAACAGGGCAGCAAGCACATGAAACATGCCTATATATAGATCTCAAGAATGGCTTAATCCGATGTTTGTGCCTGTCTTGTGAGTATTCATCAAATGAGCACAGCTTTATGAAAAGACTAAAAAAAAAGAAGAATTAATTATATTGATTAGCACTGTA
>JAPZDY010000021.1:4667073-4699532 GCA_029783645.1 Ctenochaetus hawaiiensis
TTACGCCTCACTGAAGAGGGAAGAGGGGGAAAGCCAACATGTCGGCTGCAAGAGAGCGCGACCGATTTCGCAAGCACGAATCGGGTTCTGAGAAAAGGAAAAAATGTAAAAAGAAGGAAGAATTTAATAAGTCACTGCGGGGATCGCTGGATAAATTTGTCAGCACTTCAAGAGATGTGGTGGCTGAGCAGATGCCCAAAGCTACCGGGTCCGAATATGCTAATGTGGTGGCAACAACTAGCATCACCCACACCGACACTGTGGCAGAGCCTAGCGGGCTTCAACAACAGCAGGACGGGAACTTGGACAATGAGGGTGACGATGAGGTCCGAGGTGAGGGATGAGGAAAATAAGTTGCTGTGGTTGACAAATATTTTATGACGAGGCTTGTGCCATTTTGATACTGATCCGATTCAGTTGAGCTGGACCACACGATCAATTCTCTCTTTTTTTCTATTACAATTTATCAGATTTTGCCCCGGAACAGGAGGTCCCGCTAACGCCTGATGGAGAGCGTTGCTCCGACAGTGAAGTATCGGCGCCTCTTGTGGACTTTAACGATCCCAGCAATTGGCCCGTGCGTCTGGATACCAAAACAGTGGATTTACTTGTGGAAAAAGGACCGGTCAAGGTCTCCAACTTTGATTTCCCCGTGAATCAAGAAAAAAGACACTTTTCTGATGACTTCTGTGTCCGTGTGACTGTTAGTCATGCGCAATTGCGCATCCATGTCAAACTGCAGGGCCTCGCATTTCAAGTTTGCACGGGGCCTCGCACCCCCCCTGCGACGGCCCTGAGCCTGAGCATTGGAGACTTTGGGTGGCCCTCCACTGACTTGGATGGGGATGAAATTATTTAATCGTTTCACTCTCATAGACTTTCAAATTTATCAAAGGAGTAATTTCTTGGGGCTTGTGATGCAGCCAGAACATGCAGCCACTTCTCAGCAACCATCAGCAGCCAATACAGCCACTTTCTTTACAGCGAAGGTCTTTGTAAAAGCAGCGAGCTCATTCACTTGAATTTAACTTGTAACCTCATCGCTAGATGCCACAAAATTTTACATGCAACCTTTAAATATTTTAAGTTTTGATGAGGTCTCAGCTGTTTTTTTTTATATGCTTCTGCTATCAGCCCTGTAGTCATTACTGAGGACCATTCTCTACAAGACAAAAAAAAAGTACTAGCCATCGTCTTACATAGTGGGATTTAATTGAGTGGATATTATTGTGAGAGACATAACACTGTGGGGAGAATATTCATGCAAATTCAGAGCTGAGAATAGAGGACACAGTCTCTCTCAATATTTAATGAACGCCAGACTACCCCAGCCTAATCATATGATCAGATTTGCACTTATTTTTATTCCCACAGTTTATGCATAATGTACTTTCCCTATGAAGTGTGGGGATCTACCGCAAATTTGCATGAATCCTTAGAGCCGAGTATATTTTGAGTGAAGGATGACAGAATGTGGATGTTTTTGTGCGAGTGATGCGTGAAAACAAGAATATGAAATTACCTACTGTGACCTGTACTGTGTGCTCTTAGCTTATTACTTTTAACCATTAAATAATGCCTCTGCTATCAAGAAAAACACTGTAATGCCTCTTGGCTCCAGGCAAGATTATGTGGGTTTTCAGCAATTTATCGTCAATTCCCACTGAGTGCCTCTCAAGAATATAGTGATCAAAACATGATGGATATCTTTCACATTAGCCCTCATCTGCAGTCCCTCTTGGCAGAGCCCACGGAAGTATATATTCACACCCAGCGATGTGGGCGTAAATGTGAATATACGCGTTGCCACGCAATCTGTCATGCTTGGTCATAGCACGCTGGGGAGCAATTAACTTTAATCAGGCTTCAACTGGGTCAGTAATTCTAAAAGCAATCACAATACTCCAGACACTTTGACATTAAATGTAGACTTCATTCAAAGCTTGTTCTCTGAAAAAAATCTGGTTTGTTTTCCATGTCTCTTGATACTAAAAGTGAATGTCTAATGATTCTGTTTGGAATGACCAATGATTCTTTTTAGCAAATATTTGCATTGGACACAGCTCCTGCCACTTATCATTTGTAGGGGACGTTGGCCCCCCCTCATACCTTCTAATAGCATGCTTTCAGTTCATTACTGAAGCTTTCCGTATACTGTAATCAGTAGTCCTCTTCAAGGTCAAACACAGCATTACACAACTTTCCCAGTTAAGTTCCTCCATAAGCTCCCCAGGACATAGACGTTAATGTATAAACTTAGTGGACTTCACCATTCTGGAAAAACCATGAAGATTAGCAAAATATAAAAGAGAGAAAAAGAGGCCACTGTTGCATTGGGAAATGTGTGATGTGTGAGTATAAGATTTTTAGCATGTATTTTTTTTTTCACATATTGTATTGTTTTTTACAGATAAGACGATTTAAAAAAAGATACATCTACAAACAAATCAATAGATTATTTGACAAAGGAAGCAATCATAAGTTGCCCTATAGTGAAATACAGTTCCATGTGTTTCCAATAATATCTGCAAGACTGTTTTTCAAAGCTTTTCTTCATAGATATGAGCTATATGTGTGTGCGCGCATATGTGTGGATACTATATGTGTGTGTGTGAAGTCCTTGTTTACATCAGTTCCAGTGTGCTGGGTTCATTGTGAGTGAGCATTTATTCGATAAAGGCTTAGAGGGATTTGAGATGAATCTTGTTTCTGTGTCGTTTTCTGTTCCCTGTTTGATTTTGGTATGAAGCCTGAAGATGGAGATTAGACAGAGCTGTGCAACCTTAAAAGGGTGTGTTGGGACTATCTCCAAGCTGTGTGCCTTTTATTTGACCTCTCGGCTCACTTATTTATGACTCAGTCTGACCCTGCAACTATTTAGATTCAAAGGTGATGTATGTATAATCACTCTAAATTAACTTGTCGATCGGTAACAAAATCTCATCAAGGTCTGACCTTGATGTCCTCTGAGACATTTTACTTGTTCTTTATTTAACGTGATCCTACTGGCCTCTTTCACAAAAACCGTCACTTTGAAATAAAAGCATCGCAAATAGAAAGCCTGAAGGAATTCAAAATTTGCCACATCTGATCTCACACATTGAGAATAACCTTGTTCTTTTGAGAAGACCAGACTCCATTATATAAAGAGCTGGAGAAGAGCCAGTGATTCACCCTGTTAAAATAAAAAGAAAGGTTTGGTCTGTGAATGGATATTGGAAGCATGAGTTCACATCTTGACGAGCATATCTAACCAGCCAACACTTGAATGTGAATGCTGTGCCCACACAGGTATCGGAAAATCGATATTGCCTGTAAAGGTTGCATTGTGAGGCCTGCAGTAACCTTGCATGGAAACTCCAGGGCTTAAAAGCAAAAGATGCTTTGAAAAATAAGTCCTCTTTAGAGTAAATGGGATGTAATTTAGCTAGATTTGTCATGTGGGGATCTGAAGGATTCCAAACAGAAAGACAAATGCAGCACCTGTTTGTTTCAGATTTATAGTTATGACATAAGTAACAAGATATCCTGCTTGCGGGCTTATCGGATGGAGTTGCAAACACATATTAGAACACAGAAACATTACTGAGAACACATTACCAAGAACACTGGTGTCCTTATCAATATTCACTCTGCATCCTGAACAGCTACCAACAGATGGCTTTGCTGCTCTTTTTACATAAACCCACAAGAAATTGTTACAACTCTTGCATACAAAACACAATGTAGGCTTGAATAAAAGGGTGTCACTCTGCATAATGTCCACATTTGTGACGGATTTGGACACATAATGGATTCTTAATTAATACTTGTACGTTCTGAAAGGCACCGTTGCCTGTACAAACCATAAGGCTTTCTAACAACCCTAAATTTGCTTTTCTTGAATCAGTGGACATAAACCTGAAGATGATGATGATGATGATGGTGCTGATGATAACAGCTCTATTTAGATTCCTGTGGGTCTGTGCAGGCAGCAGCCTGCCATACATCCATCTGTGGCATTCTAATATTCTGAAACGTGGGCTGAGAGCGTCATTTGTCTTAAGTGTCAAAGACACTTGACATTGCGGGCCCTCCAGCCCGCATCTCAGAGAGAGGTTGACAGGGTTCTGCCAGGCGATTTGGAGCCATCTGAGACAGGGCTGATCCGTCAGAAATCTTCATGCACTTTAAAAGTCAACCTCTAAGATGACTTTTGAGAAACTTAAGCCGAGGCCTGAGAACAAACCACAAGTGAAGAGAGAAAGCCAGCCGCCGGTCTGCAGTCTGCTGGTATGAGAAGATGAGCAGATTATTCACTGAGTACTGCAGCATGATGGGCTTTAGCCAATTTTGTAATTTATCTAAAGCCAGTTAAGTAGTCGGATGGACGATTGCAGAAGGCAGAGCATCTCTTGAATTGATTCTGTGTAAAAAAAAAAAGAAATCTCTTTCTTATGCGTCTTATATATCTAAAATGATCTAATTCTGAATACTGTCTGTGCCACACAATTTCTGCATTTTTATATGTGTCAGACATGGTTTTTGAGAAAATAGAAATTGGCACAAATTGCATTCAAGTACAGTCTTAAATTTCACCCAGTTCCTGTCCTGGTCAATTCATTCTGGGGTAGAAAGCTGAACTGCTGCTATGTCTGATAAATGTCTCAGCAATGATTTATTTCCGCCCGATATCCATAACGTCACCGTTCTGTCAAATTCATTCACTCTGATCAAGGAGCAATTTCAGCACATACACTAGAAAGGCTTTTTTTGAATCAGTTTTTGACATTTTTGCCAATATGTATGACATGCAATATATGCAAATTGAACCTCTCTAATAAGCATCTTCTTTGGTCCAATTGGTTTGGACCTTTTTTCTCTCATCTGACAGTCTGCACGTCTAATTCCGGTCATGAAAATAGCCTTATTATTTTCCTGATAAGGGCATGCCTATTGAGATGTCACTATTCTATTCTCCTGGAGCAATCACCCCATCTATTCAATTTGGTTTCAAAATATCACTTGCACTTCTCAGGGGAGATTGTTACCTCTCCACTGCATGTAGGAGCATGCACAGATGCATGCATACACACAAGCTGGAGCACCTCATCATTGTCATCTGGAATAAAAGATGAATGATGGATGGTTTTGTGGTGTATTCAAGGCCAAATAGGAACACTGAGTTCTCTCACCCAGCTCCTCCAATTTCTTGCTCTCTGCTCCCACAGGAGGAAGAGCAAAATGGGGTTTAAATATGCACTGTTGATAATGTTCCCCTCTGAAAATAAAACAATGGGTTGTGTGAGTTAGGGGTCAGTGGGACCCTGTAGAGGAACAGGATTAAAGATGTATATAACCACGCCTTCTGGCCCCTGAAGGGCCTGATTCCTCCCTGCACAGTCCCTGCACTCCCTCTATGGGTGTGTTCTCCCCAAGAGGTTGAAAAATGAACGCCGCCAAAGCAGATCTGAGGAACTGTTACCGAGCAGCTGCACTGTGAAATTGATATTAATTGAAATTGATTATTCAATCTGGGACACATGGGTCATTAATTTCTAATCTCTGCCTTCAATCAATAATATATCCCTTTCTCTAAAGCATCTTTTGCAGCTTTTAACTCTTGTTTATGAATAAAAATGATTACAATGATAGCATTCTTTAATTAAAGCCGAGGCTTCCCCGCCTCATCATTATTTTTGCTGAATTCCGTGCCTCTCCAAGGGAAAAAAAAATGTCATTAAGCTAAAAGCAAAGACAGATAAGAAGTAGGAGGAAACTTGTTTGAACTCATGCCTTTACATCAAAATGTTTGCACTCACACTTGAATTCAGCTTTACCAGTTTGATTTATTTTGATGTCAGTGATAAATGTGTTGTCTAATTTATGAGTCTGTATTTTTCTCATCGCAGTACTGGATTTTTTTCCTCTGCATAGGGTTGTGAGGCGACAACAAAGTCCATAAGATGATATATAGAAGGCAGACGGGTAATTTAACCCTCCCTTTGGCAGCCATGTGGAAGCTTGGGCAGCGGGCTTGATCAGATTATCCACTTTTGCTCGTGTGGAACTGACCTACAGACTCACAGCAGTAATATGTAAGGCAAACTCTGCTCTTACTCCACTTAATCCTCTTAATCTCAAACACATTAATTTCCTCTTTGGACCTTCTCGATGAAACCAGATACAGTCCCAATCCCATTCTATATACTAGTATCTAAAAGGCACTGTGTACTAATCGGCTTTGCCAATAAATCCAAATCCCATTGTATATGAAATTAATATAAAGTATGCTTTTTATACAGAGTCAGTGTAAATCAGTGTTCTTACAGGAAATGATCCAACATACACACCAATGGATGTAAATCAAACTATAACTTTGAATGACATTTTTATTGTTTTTCTCAAAGCCTTCTTTTCTTTTTTTGTTGTTTTCCAAGATCTTTATCAAGCTGTCTCACAACAATCAGTGAACACCAAAATATTTTTTAAAACATCTATTAATAGGTCCGCCATGTCCTCTCAGCATTGTATTATGGGACAATAGCAACTGTCATCAAAGCACTCAAAAACTTGCACATTGTCTAATGACATCTTTGAGTGTATCCAATTTTATCACATACAACTGAGAAAACCTACATGTCCGAAACCTTCTTACATAGTCTTATACTGTGCGGTGTACTGTATTGTGGTATAGGATTGTGACGCCACTTACGTCTATGTGAATGGCCAAACTGCTTGTTAACCTCCAATCAATGCTCTAAACAATGTACAAGATTTCTTTAGTGCAAAATACTCATTTGAATGTTGGCTTCTTGTGCTCTCACCATCAAACACTTTATGTGGATACAGAAAATTAGCACGGGCGTCTTCAGACAGAGTTGTTTGCCACAATACAGCTTGATTGGCCGTTGATTATGTTTGTTGGTTAAACCTTAATTATCCTGGCGGTTTGGTATGCTTCTTCTCTCTCTGATTGCTGACGCATATCAGCACGAGGTTGCGAGCGGCAGCATCCTGCCGCGTCAACAGCGACTTTTCAAGTGCCACTGAGGCTCCTAATGATCGTTTCCAAGCACTCCAGGCTGCTTGGGATTTGATTTGGAGTGTGTGTGTGTCATTGGAATGGAAGCCTTTTCAACTAACACACAAGTAATGCTTTTTCAGGAACTTGCCTATTCTTGAATCATCATTCTAAAGGATGTTAAGGCCTTTCTTTTGCCCCGAAAGTGATTGAATTACCTCTTTTCTAACTTTAAAGTGTCTCCACTCATTTGCAAATATGCTTAAATGCTTGAAATAAAAATATGGTACAATTTAACCAGTGACATATACAGGCACATTTAATTATGCAATTAGTAACAATTATGGCCCTAAAATTATTTCTCAAAAAAAAAAGTTTATCAATTATTTAGCATCCTTAGAGCTACGTGATGGATGGATAGATATGATAAATAAATAAAATGTTTGTGTCAGTGCATGATGTTGCTTTGTTCGACTACAGGAAATAATGTCATCAGATCAATACGAACAGTGACTGACATCATCACATAACATTTGGATTTGTGATAACAAGCGAGAAAAGTCCTGATACAATCATGTAATCATCTGATCTGATCTTGAAATGTCTTATTGATTTCTAGGCTTTTTCAATTATAACTACTATCAAATGAAGAGTAGGCAAGCCACAAGGAGATAAATCCTGCTATCTTGTAATATCATAAGGATATAATCAACATGCGGTTTTATTATTAACCTTGATAAGTCACAAGTGAAACCCAATACGGGCTGGTCATAATAAATGAGCCCTTGATTTACTGAAGTTTTCAGCACAGGAAAGCTTTCCAATGTTTCTACAACAACATCATACTTTAAAGTTGCCCAACACAGTATCTTGTAGCAACACTGAGCAAAGTCTGATTTTGTCCTTTTTGCTTTGATGTCTTGTGCCTGTACATGAGGACACTCGTAGATGTTCTCATTCCCAATTTTTCATGTATAGCAGCTTGGTAAGTAGCTTAACATTTCAAGCTATAACGCACTTTGTAGATCTCTGGGATCTACAGCAAAGTCCCGCTAAAATTTTAAAATATCTAATCCAAGGACTTTTATATTTGCATTTAAATTTATACTTATATTTATCATTTTTTACAACAAATTAACTTTCTTAAACAACTTTACTTTATTTTGAAAACTCCACCAGCCACTTTTTATCTCGTTCTTAGTTAAATATTTATAATCCCTCACATTTATCTAACATGTTTATTCACTTATTACTTCAGAGGTTTCATTAACATAAAAAGTATATAATTGAATTATAAAATATAGTGGATGCATACTGACTATACTTTGTCATGATAAAGAATGAAGGTGGGCTCCCAGCTCAGTTTTGCCTAGGGTTGTCCTAGCTGGTTAACTGGCCCATGGTATCATTACTGTTGCTTAAGTTAAGGATGATTACCTTTTCAACTACTACGTTAGAGAGAAAATGGCTCCCATCATATCAAATGTAAAAACTGTCTAAAGTTACCTACTGATAGTTTGAAAAATGAAAAGTCATTTCATTTTCATCAAACTCTTTTCACAGCTGATTTCCCCCTTTATACACAGTTTATTTGGTGTTCCTATCCATCTACATTACCTTTATGAAATATTATATAATGAGCCCAATTTGAATCACTTCATTTGCACAGAATTTCCATTATCTATGGGCAAGTCTAATGTTTAATGAGCATTAAGTAGGTAAGTAATACTTTTTTTAAGCGTTGCAGTGCTGCGGAGCCCCAGTTATCTAGACATGAAATAGTGCTGATTTCACACTCTACTCCCCTAACACACAGACAGTCACAGACATTGAGCATGGAGCAGTGTATTTGTAAAAATGTGACACAAATCCAAATAATTCATGAATGACCTTGTCGAGTGCCGGTGCCTCAATTCTCTGATGAGTACATGTCACAGCAAAGAATTGTCTAATAAGTGATGCATTGGAAAGCCTGGCCAGAGGATCCCTAAAGCAATTCTTTTGTAATTGATGTTTCAGCATAAAATGGCTCTCTGTGGGCAAGGCTGATTAGGTTGGTTTTTTGTTTCTGTCTAGCCGCTCGCCTCTCGCAAACAGTCACTCACCAGGTGGAATGACAGTTTCACATCCAATTATCCCATTAAGTCCTATCACATTCTTGGTTGTCCTGTCATGTGTCTCTCATCTAATCTCTAAACGTGTTTTTGCAGACCAGGGGGTCTGCATATTGATGTTAAAGTCTGATTGTTGACTACCACTTGCAATGATGGACAGCAGCAAAAAACAAACACAGACAAGGTCCCGGGGTTTATTTCCAAAAGTTGAATACAGTCTATAATTTATGGGTTTGAATATGCCAGAAAGAAATATTCCCTTTATTCCTCCCTCTCTCCCTTCTGTCTCATCCTCCTTGTTTTATTTTTTTGTACTCACTGCCATGGGGACACTGGAGACTCAATGCAAATGTCCTGGTGCTCCACTTACTCCTCGATCCAACGGGGTTCATCAAGACTAATCAAAAAAGTGCACTGTTGATTGCCCCTGCTCATAGCAGCCATGGAAAAAAAGGACAGAAATATATCTGTTTTTTGTGTGTGTGTCCTTAAAAATTCTCTAAGCACCTCTGTGTATTATCAGGCTCTGCATTAAATTACTGCATAAACATTACATGCCTCGAATTTGTGTACTGTGCAGTAGTAAAAATTACAAAATAATGAATTGTGTAATACATTACGATTATAGCACTCTGTTAGATTAACATGCAGCTGCCTGGAAACACTGTATCCAGTGGCCAGAGCATGCGACACTGTACAGGACATATGCTGCAGTAAACTAACAATTATGATAATGTTTTAAAATGAGCTCACAATGTGCTGTTGTGCCTTGTATTCTGAGTGTCTGAACAGTGTTTTTATGGAGCTGTGCGTGACGTTTTAACAGATATAACTGTAATGAAAGCAGAAGCACTGTCCAAGTCAGTCTCTCATTCTCAATACTGATGATGCCGAGCTTTGCCTTCAACTCTATGTGTCTATAAGGCTTTATCCTGATATTTTTGAGACATGTCTTCTATTTACTTAAAACAAAAAAATAAATAAAAAGAACTGATTCAAATGAAGTTAGACAGTTATCAGTTATCCCAGCTTTTGCAGTTATAGAGCTGCCGTAACTTATTGCCAATCAGTTTTACCGTCTATCTAGCATGCCAAATGTGATTAATATTTTCTACAGAGAATTATATATATATACCACCCATCGTCATATCTATCTTGTTTCTTTCTTGTTTCTTTGTTTACACTGAAAGACACATTTTTCAAATTAACCCAAGTTCAACCTGAAATACCAACATGGTTCTCTGTCTTGTCATGGAAAATATTTTACATTACTTGTTACTCTAACAAAATGATTCATTATTTTCCATGTAGATAGTAATTTGTTTCAGTTACAGGCCCTATACCCCATATTAGCACAAATGTTTATCCTAATAAGGAGGGCACAGACAAAATTTTACTGTGATAAAATAATTCCACAAAGCAAACACAAAACTCACTTCATTGTTTGCAGACCGGGCTCTCTGGTAGACTGTGCCAGATTATTTGACATGTTTATCACTAAAAGCAACCGCTATATCTCATGGGGAAGGTTTCTAAAAGGGTTAGTCAGACAACCTGGTTCTGAGAGTGAGCGAGGGACCACCCAGCCTTATGGAGTCTCTCAACAGCTGCACTAGGCGGCGTTGCTTAGTTGAATTTTCTGCACATAGATTTTATTGTAGGAAAATGGTTCAATCTGACCCTGTATAACCTTTCAAATATTCAGTGGCTTCAGTGAGATGAAGCAGCTGTATCCCCCATCATTGTAAGGAAAAAGCCATTTTCACTGCTGCTAATGGCACGGACTGCTGCCAAAGCGTTGCAAGCGACTCACTGTGAATTACAGTGCAACACTGTACTGAGTAGCATCCTCTCCTTTCTTAGACACTGCACTCAAAACTTTGACAATGTGAAGAACATATAATGAAAGTAAAATATACATTTGATTAGTATCTGTAATGTGATTACTTAGTTTTGTAACAGCAAGGCATTACTTTACTACTTTACAGACAATTGTAATGTGGTCACTGCTTTATGTTGTAATGTATTACCCCCGACAATGTCTCTCTTATATTCTCTGCACATCCACAGTCGATGCAGCCTTATTTCCTAATGAATGGCATTCATCTGGCACCCTGAGTAATGCCGTTTTACAATGCATCATAGCAGCTAATAAACTCAGGATTGATTTGTGCTTCTACAAAAACACATCAGGCGGAAACCATCACATTGGTAATAAATTGATGCTGATCTGGTCGTGGAGACAGAGCAGCCAAATGCCAGGAGAATTTTATTTATTTATATTTTTTTCTTATTGAAGGCTTCTCAGCGGTGCAATCGATCTCGGTGCAGAGCCTTTTGTTCTCTGAGGTAATAAAGGAGCATATTGATTTATTGGCGGGCGACAGTTACCTTTTGCCTCCTCCTCTTGTTCTCTGTTTCGTTGCACTGTCGGGTCCCCGTGGAGGAAAAGTTTGGTCTATATGGAAGCTGAAGCTCTGCACTTTGCTACAGCACAATGAACATCCATACTGACACTCCATGTGAAGATACAATACAAGATGTATAGATCTGGGCAAGTAGATTTGTACTGGAATGGATGTTATTAAGGACTAGGGGGGTTTGTCATCATGTGCAAATGTGTTGGTTGTTTTTTTTTTTTTTCCCAAATAGATTTAATGAAAAACAGGCCCATTACTGATCTCCATTCAGGGATAAATTATCTCCTTGAATTGTCGTAACAAGTGTCACCGTCCATAATTGTGTAAATGTGAGCAGGAATTAATGCAGGGAACATGATGACAGATGTGAGAGCAGAAGCTACCTGACTCAACAGTTTCATCAACACCAGCAGCACAGAACGTCACTGTCCGCTCCTGTGCTTTTTATATAAACTGTACTTAAAAGAGTCACCAGTACCAGTGGTCACAGAAATGTGTGTAACTCAGGTGCTGATGATACTTAAGTGACATAACTTGGATTTCTAAGCAAGTATTTAAAATAAATAAAAAATAAAAAAAACTGACGCTTAAGTCTCTGGAGTTGGTCGCTGGATGCTGTACAGTGACTTCCAACTGCTTTTCACTGATGGGTTTATTGCGGAGAAGAGTTTTCAGGATTTTTTTCTCAATGACTATATTTGATAATAAACAAGTTTTTCTTTTTTTTTCTTAATTTTCCAGTAAAATTCCTCTCCAGGTTCAGCCGAAGCAGAATAAAAACAAAGTTAAAGTCATCTTGGGTAAATCACAAGCACAATTTTGCAAATTTAGGAATCAGAGCAGGCTTTTTCTTGCCTGTGATACCTTTGATTGACAGTCTACTAAAGGTTGAACATCTCTAATCAAAACTCATCTCTTGCCGCCCACTCACAGTGCCATAAGGAAGGCTGCATGGAGCCAGTGAGAGAATAAAAACACGAGGCTATTTACAAGCTCACAGTAATGTATGATGGGAAGCTGCCTGTGCAGGATGGGTTTTCAGAACCGAGTCTGGTAATTGCACAATGAGCAGAGTGCTGTTAAACATCATAATTATGGGTATGCTACCTTGGGATCATTTTATTTAGCTGGAGGAGGAACACGTACTGTAGGGAGGGCAGATTTATTTTTCAGCCCTCCATTTCCATTTTTCTTTGAAAAGCACCATCCATATCCCTAATTACTCAGACTGTGCGGATGTTTTAATTAATTTTTGGTGAAGATGGGTAAGATGTATTAGTGTTTTTAGTCCTGCAGTTTCCTGTTTTGTTCACACTTTCCCTCTTGTGCACAGTTATAAAGCTGGTTTGAGACTGTGTTTGTTTCAACTCATACATCACTAAATTTCTAAAGTCATTATAGACTCACAAACACAACCAGAGGTGCTGTTTCTTTTTCTTTTGAACAGCTCTTTCCCCGCTGTGGTAAAACTCTCATTTCCTCCATGTAATTGACACGGTCGTATCCCGGTAAAGACATGCTGACATTTGGTAATACATTCCACCACTCACACATCTCATCAGACACTACTCATCCATGTAGAGCCCTCTTTCGACGTAGCTTTTGACACGAGTTTGAGGGGGAGCAGACAAATTGAGGTGATGACTGTTAACCTTCACAGGTGCATGAGTTCCCTTTGGTCTGCACTGCTGTTAAGGCGTGTACATCTTAACGGATTAGAGATGGCATCTTGTACCTCACATTAATAATCCAGACAGAGCCTCTGACCTGCCGTACAGAAGCACAACAGCATTTTAACAGTGACTGATCTAAAAGTTGGCAGAATTTTTTTTTTTTTTTATCTTTTTAACATCAATAACTCATTATTAATCAGGAGACATTCACATTGTAAAGATTAAATTGAAAGAAAGTTTAAAGTCTTGAATCTGCTCATGACTTATTTAGAGCCTACGCAGCTAAGCCTGTCTGTTCACAGTTTATGTTGTTGAATATACATTATGCTTCAATTACTTGCCAAACAAAAAATTAACATGCAAAACTCTGAACCAGTGCAGCTTTCACTGCCAGCATTTATCAGTGGCAGATGTCCATAAAAGTTTGCAAAAGCTACTTTTAGTTCCTCAAGTCTGTGTCAGGGATTGAGTTTGTCATGTTGTTGTTTGTCTCGTTCATTTACTATTTTATGTTGATAGTCTTGTCTCCCCTTGTATTGTCTCTTTGTTTACTTCCTCCCTTTGTTCTTGCACCTATAGTGATAACCCTAATGTGTTTCACCTGTGCCTTGTTGTCTCCCTGCCCTTATTGTGTATTTAAGCCATACTTCCCTCCCCTCTGTTTTCAGTTTGTCTTGTCATCATAGTGAGCAGCGTTCCAGCAGTCTTTGTCTGATAGTTTTCTTGTGTACCACCATTGTTCCTAGTTTCCTGGTTTCTGAGTTTGTCTAGAGATTCTGTATTTTCGCCTTGAGCTTTTGTTTACCTGGTAATGACTTTGGACTGTATTAAAAGACCCTGAGACTGCCTATTCCTGTGTGCTGCTGCATTATTATGTCCACCTGCCTGTGAGTTCCTGACAGCCTGCAGTATATTAAAGGCGTAGCATGCATGGCAACTTCAGAGTGTGAAAGGTTAAGTTTGCTTTTCTATTCAAAATCGACATTAACATGGCAAATAAACTGGTCGTCTGGTAGATGTGGTGGTTATCGTTCAGCCTATAGTCAGTGTGCTGTTAAGGTCCAACAACCAAAGAGTTAGAGATAGATTGTGGTCAAGCTCAGATATAACAAAATAAAAACCCCGTCGGTACAAGCCGGCCTCTGATGTTAAAAGTGAAGCTCTCCTTTGCTTCCTCACAGCGTGTGTCTTGTCTCGGCACACTGATGCAACCACACACAAACTGTCTGGCAGGTAAAATGTAACAATAGTTTGTTCGGATGCTTTGCACTAGGGTTGGACAGAAAGTGCTGTGTGCTGCCTGAGCTTAATTGGTATTTGGTCTCATGACCTTGTCCAAACTGGCCATGCAGCAGAAGCAGCACGTCAGCAGCACAGTAGCAGCAGCTGCTGTTCTCTGTCAGTGTGTACATCAGATCTGTTCAGCCTTAGTACTGTGGAGAAAGTGTTATTACAAGACAGGAACTGAAAACAGCAGACAAACCTCTTCCTCACCTACAAAATGCCAGTTATACCCATATGTTCAAACCTGGCCCTTTAGGTGTCAAAGTGACCTGAAAACTGCACTCAACAACCCTTGAATTTCATCTCAGGCAGTGTCCTGCAGCCTGACCTCTGCCATTCACTCACTTCAAAACTGCATTGTGTATTGTGCACCATTGTATTGATTAATAAAAAAAAAAACAACAACATTTTTTTACAACTCAAACTGCAGTTGACACCAGCTTTTTTCACTGGATTACGTGAATACCGTATTTAACCTAAATAGCTGTTTGTTCATTTAGAAAGCAGATCAAATAGCTTCCTTTACAACAGGACTAATTTGTCTCTAGGAAATGTAGTGTTATTATCATTAAGTTTAACAGTGCAAATAGAAAAGAATAGAGGCAACTGATTGAATACACCATCTTCAGATTTTTTCCACTAAACCTACCAGAGTAAGTGGCAGTTTAAAAACTGACATTTCAAAAATGTCATGTAGCAAATTTAACTGTGCTTTCAGGCCGGCTGGAATGAATGTATTGAAGGTAAGCTTGTAATTACATATGCCTTGAATTTCTCAACACGGTAAGTTTTGATGTGTTTGTGCTTGGAACAGAATCTGCTAGGTAAATTAATTTCAGATGAAGTGAGCAGATAATGTTGATACACATGAAGGTAATTGCAGAAAATAATTAATTTGAACATAGCTGCATTAGGCTTGCAATCACTTTATGATCCCTTTATTTACCCCTTGCTCTATGTTGTCAAAACGTTTTGGAGTGAATTTTAAAATGAGATGACAGCTATTTAAAGTTATGATGACAAATATTCCAACAGCTGGAATCTGTTATAACATGATGTTTTAATATCAATTAATCTACAAAATCTTGACGACACCACTGTATTCTGGTCTTCATGGAAAGTGCACTGTCACTGAAGCAAAAGGAACATATAAAAATTACAAACAAACAGACTGTACCATTTTTTACCATAAAATGTCCATTTGTTTGGCATTGGTACATACAGTATAAATGAGCAGAGTCATATTGAAACAGGATGGTTCAACTTTTATATAGCCATATCTGTATTTCTACTGTAGAATTCTTTTGTTGCAGAGTTTGTTCTTGTGAAACATTTGTGCATTTTCTTGCTGATCCACCTCCTTCTTTATGATATAGCACTGAAGGTAATTGCCACAAAACAAAAACAAAAACAGCCAGATAAGTACATTCTTTCTGATTTCTCTCCAAATTTACCATATGTTTGGTAATCCATAGAGACTTTGAGCATCTTTCCCACAATGGGGCACAATCCTCATGTCAAGGAGTTCTCCTTGAGGACATACACAGTCCAGATCTCCAATCAAGCAGCTGTTAACTGCACAGCTTGGTGGTCTCGTAATCCATCAAATTGGGCAGACGTGAGCTGAAGGCCTGTAAGGAGGCATGAATGCGAACTACCTCGCTGGCAGTTAGTTTGAGCCGGTGCCGCAAAAGACAAGCGAAAAGGTCCAGCCTCTGCTGGCCCGGAGGGGAAAGACGGTTTACCCTGTCTCGTATTTCCAAGAGCTGTAGCATGGCTGTATCTTGGGAACCTTGGGTGTACGGGTAGTCCAGCTGCAGAATTAAGTCACGGATCGCTTCTGGGTCAAAGTGCATGCTGTAACCAAAGACCTGGATGCTGTTGATCTTCATGTATCCTAGGTTCCTAGCAGGCTCTGTCATTTCCAAAGGTTCGTAATACAAGCTGTCATTCACTCCATCTTGAGTTTTAATCCTGCTCCGAAGGTAGATATGAATAGTTTCGAAGAATGTCTTCCATTTGTTGCCCAGCGTCAGAGTCCAGTTATAGCACTCAAAGGGTAGATCCAGCTTGTTGGCCTGCCAGTCTGGAAAGCTGTTTTCATTGACAGGGATGTACCAGCTCTCTGAGTGGCTCCCTCCAAAGGGGTTTATGTAGAGAGTAAGGGCAGGCTCCAGGGTGCTGTTCTTTGTAAGGCAGATCTGGAGAGAAATTCCCAGCAGCATGTGGACCATGTTGGACTTGTACTTGTTGCTCTTCAGCGTCAACAGCATCCTCTTCCTCCATGATGGGTCAAACCAGCTGTTGAGTCGCATGTCATTGCTGATGAAGATTGCATGGACCTGTCAGACACAAACATGAAATCAGTGCATTCATGAACACAGCAAATACACATGACCAGTGAGATAATGTACTGTATCAGTATATAAGCACAATTACAGTTGATTAGGCTCTAATAAATTGTGTATTGAGGGATGTTTTTTAGCATTTTTTTTGATGAGGAGATGACATGCAGCATATGTACCTCAAGTCAAATTTGGCACACTGCACTTATGAGGTACAGTAAATGTCTTTGACAATATAGTTAATAGAAATTGCAGACAATTGGACATTCTTGGTCAAAAAATACATACATCTATGGGCAAAAATGGTAGCACATTACTTTTTACTGCTAGCATTGCCTCAAGTTGGAAAAAAAGAAGAATACCTCAAGTCTGCGGTCAGCTCTCTGCAGTAAATAGCCCAGCTCCAAATCCTGGAGGTCAGTCTCGAAACCCAGGTAGTTCTCAGTGGAGTCTGCCACCATGGGCCTGCAGGCCCCCTGTGACAGGGCAAAGCCAGGGTTGCAGCTCCCACAGCGGGTGTGGTTATCTGGCGCACATGCTGCACAAGCCGAGCCTTCCCCAACAGAGCAGGGTGGTGGCAGCTGACAGGGGCTGTGTTCGTATTGACAGGTGCAGCTGTGGAGTTCCTCAGAGAATTCACCAAGCTGGTTGTTCTCTGAGCAATACAGGAGAGACTGGAAATGACTCAGCCAGTAGGACTGAGGCCTGCACAAGGAAAAGAAGAAAAACAGAAGAGAGATAAAGCCAGAGAGGGATTAGTTATTGAACAGGGCTTATAGGATGAGCTGCTTTAATAGGTAGCTGCTTTATTGGGTCCAGGACACCTGTCTGGATGTGCAGACAGCTTGCTCGTTAAAAATATTAAGCATAATCAGCACAATGTAAAGCAGTCGGATGGGCCTGAGAGGATTTAAATCAGCGTGGTTAAGGTAATTTTCGGGTTAAAAGATGTCTTTTTTGAGATGTCTGAGTTACATAACCATTATTTAACACCATCTCAGTCACTACATTGCAGTGCATACTATGGCCTTGCTACATAAGAAAAAAAGTTTATAATGTAAATGTGCAAAACAGATCTTAACAAGATCACTTAGGTCATAAAAGGGGATAACAGCCAAATCAGTGAAATCCAAGAAAACTGCATCCACTGATAAAGGCCAGGGAAGGCAAATTTTTTGCCTCCATTTATTAATGGAGGTTACAAAATATAGCTGAGGGTTATAGACAATTTCCACATTAAAGTACAGATTAAACTTTTTTGGTCAATTCACTGAATCAGTGCAAACCTGTGTGAGTGTGATCACTGTTGCCAGATACAGTTTCAGCATATCAAAAGTATTGCATTACAAAATTACTTCTGGGATTAGAGGCTTTAGGGTTTAGAGTTTTATTCTCCCTTTACAGTTACGAACACTTGCTTTCCAAGGGAATCCACAGCCTATCTTGCTTTAGTCAGATAATTTTAGTCCCACCTACGACCCTGGATAGCAGATAAAGATGTCAAGATGATATAGAAGTGTTTGCAGGAGTGCCTTCATGTTATTGAGCTAGGCTGGCCTCAGATTCCTACGGAGTGTACCGGTTTTGATGTTTTTGTTGTGCCTTGTAAGTGTGGGTTACAAATGCAAAGAATATGAGCACAAACACTGGTGTTTGAAAAGGAAGAGAAAGTGGGAGACAGACAGAGACAAACTTGTCTTTGATCAGCTTATGACATGAATATTAGAAGCCTGCTGCAGCCGTAGGGTAACTGCATCTCAGACATACATATAATTCCCTCATGTGGGCCAGAGTTTGATTCTCTTCTTGACTGTGATCCCTTTATGTCTCTTATCCTCTTTATTCACTGAAGAGAAGCTCTGCACAGCACATACCTCTGGCTTTCCTTTCAGAAAAAAATAATAATAAAAAATAAATTAAAAATTAAATTGTCTTTGATGAGAGTGTATTGTGGTAAACTTTATGCTAATCTGAAAATGCTTGCTTGGTTACATTTAGGGCATCTTTCCTCTATATCCCAATCTTACCTTTTGCTTGGCAGTAAAATGCAACTCTGAGTTTTAAAAAAAAAACTACTGATTTAAATATCAAAGCCCCCAAATGTATGAAAGAATGATGGGAAATGAACCAAAAGGGCTCTTCTTTCCATCACCTGCTACCTGTGGGCAAGGTATTTCACCTCTGACAGCTTTAGCAGGGCAAAGCAGTCACCAAGACAAGGCTGCAGTTGTGCTGTTGGTTCCCTGGTGTGATTATGTACAGCCTTCCAGCTCCCTGCAACTCTTCTCCAAACCACTGCTGTGAATCAGTGTCTTCTATCTTTGGTGGCACTTTTAAAGGAGCAGGCAACACTGTGCTTAAAAAAATTAGTTCAGTCAAATGTTATGTGACTTTTTTTTTCTACCAAAGATAAAAAGGGCACTCTGTTTCTTTGGATAATATTTTTAATAACAAGATAATTTGAGGTCTTTTAAAAATAACAGGTTGTTATGGAAGGACTTAAGAAATAAACCACAATGAATTAACTGACACAAAACCAATATGTACTTTAACCTGTTCAGCTTTTGATCTATAGGTATTATGTAATACATGGCCAAAAGTATATGGACACCTACACATACCAAATCAAATGTGATTATTGAACATGCCAGTATTGATCCAACGGCACCAATCAGCTGCAAGACCCTACACTCTTCTAAGAGCTCGGGGGACTTTCTAGAAGACTTTGGAACCTGTCTGCAGAGATTTGCTCCCATTAAGCCATATATGCATTAGTCATGTCCAGCACTAATTTAGAGCAATAAGGTCTGGCTTACAGTTGACACCCCAGTTTATCCAAAAGGTAATAAATGGGGTTGTGGTCAGGGCTCTATGCAGGTCACTGAAGCTCTTCCAGGCCAAACTGCAAAACAAACTTTTTTCAGACTTAGAATTGTGCATAGTCATGTCATTTGCTGTTGTATTTTGTGAGATTTGTCCTTGTGTTCTTTTACTTGTAGTTTTGTGTGTGTGTGTGTGTTTTGAGTTTTATTGCTGTGTTTTTTTATTTGCCATTTTGTTATGTGATTGGTCGTTGTGCTTTCAGATTTGTCTCTGTGATTTGCACTTCAGGGCCACTATATGATGCAATGCTTTACACTAGGCCTGTCTTCCTTGTGGTATTTTTATTGTCAGATCTGCTGTAGAGTTTCCTCATAGGAACAAAATTGTGCTTATCTCAGAACCTTATGGACTTATATTTATATACTGGTAGAGGTACTATGTAAAATTTAGACTATGAAGAAAAACTTACAATTGAATCAATGCTAAGTGAGGAAAGCAAAATAAAAAAAAAAACTATTTAGTTTGAAGAGTATAAAGAAGAAAAGTCCACTGAAAAGCAATAATAACACCCTTAGGGCATATCTCCTGTCAGTCTAAAAAAATTCAAACAGTGTGTGGCTGTAAGATGAAATTGTTCTGATCTACTGAATACCTGAAAGAGTTCATAAAGAAATCTGACATTTTTAAAGTAAAATCTTAATTGCACTCTCCTAATAATCACATACATTGAAAAGACTCCTCCAACCAAGACCTTGATATTCATAATCACAAAAAAAACCTGCACCTTTTTCTGGGAGGAGGTTTCACATAAGAAAAGGTATTTGGAAGCAGATTAAAGCAAAAGTACTGAAAACATCAGTTGAATGACAATGTCATCATTATGCCTCATAGCAAAAGTCTGAGCACAAAGTGTATTGTGTAGTCTTATCATTACCTGCCTAATAAAAGCCAAGTTGACTGCTGCTTCAACTGGCTTATTCACTAATAACTGTCAGGTCAGTAGAAAAGTAGCCCACAGGAAGCAAAATCAATCACATATCTATCTCAAGTGCCTCAAACAGGATGTTAAAGGTAGACTGAGTTGTTTTTCAAGAGCTTCCGTTTCTCTCAGAGGCAAACTGACAAACATCCCAATCTCAGTCTCTTTCTCACTGAGTATGGAGATTTCTGTGAAGACATAAAAGAAAGGGAAAACTTCGTTGTTGACGCAGCAGTAATAACAGATAAACACTGCTTGGATGAGTGCGATGATGTTCCCACTCCTTTTCCTGGCAAGTGGGTGGGAATATCAACTGCATAAATCAGTGATTAGTATGTGTTTCGGCAATGTAGGAAAGAGAAGGAGACAGGAGTAAACACAGAGAGAGGAAAGGCAAGAAAACAAGAGAGAGACTGGTCCAAGGAAAAAGTATTAATCTGAGTTGATTCATTTTTTCTCCTGCATAGTGGCCATTAGCGTGGACACCTGAGTTGATCCGAACGCTGTGTGACTGCTTATGATGGTTAAAATTCAACATCTTTCTAAATCACCCCTACTGATGGAAGAAGGTAGTCTGAAGCGAGTGTGAATTTTATTCATTCTTAAAACACTAGTTTAATAACTCTGACACTGTCTTCACTAGAGGATTTGTGACATTCTTCCGTTGTTTTCTTCTTTTTCTCTAGACAGCATGTGAATTTATACTCTCCTCTTTTAGCAGCAGAGGTGTGATGCAGTTGTAACATTGTGAAAAGCCATGGAGACAGAGTGGATGGTAGGTTGCATAAAACAACTAACACCGACACCAAAAACCATAATTTTGACAAACAAATTAGTGTACTTGCATGTCTATTATTAGCACTATTCTCTCAGTATATTATACCATTACTATATAATTACAGTAACATATTAGATTATTCAGTCTCTCATTAATGACAAAACAAAGTCTGATGTGCTATGAGCCAGTGAAGTGAGGGTTGAATCAGTTTTTGTTAAAAAAAAAAGATTGACAAAATGTAAAAAAAAAAAAAAAAATCATTTAAAAAAAGGATTAAAGTGTCAAGAAAGCTGATACTACAAACTTCATGGCACTGTAGTGAACATCCAGGGCATGAGGGACATTCGGAACAATGATCAGGGTGTCTGATTACAGCATAATTTGGTAGTAAGGTAGAATAGCTTCTTAGTGTAGCATATTTTGGATTAAATGTGGTACTTTAATAAAATTATGACAGGATATCAGAATATACTGTTATATTTCAAACTAGAGTGCAACTTAGTGTTACAGTGTCCAAGTAAAGTGTGTTTATGTTTAGGATTCAGCTGTTTTATTTTTCATGTCCGATAATGAACACTTCTGGTTTTTGTCTTAGTTGTCTAAAAACTAACAACTTATTTGTTAACAATAAAATGAACTACGACCCATTTGACAAGTGCTCAGTGTCTGTTTTGAAGTTATATCTGATTTTGTGGTTTTTAATATTCAGTATTTGATAAGCCTTTCAACCTACGGGAGATATAAGCAGGCGAACCTGGAGTTATTTTCTTTGCAGCAATTGAAGTCGATGCAGAGAATCATGTTTTAAAGGGATTTCACAGAAATTAAGTCCAGAGAAAAGAAATGACGAGTTCATAATTTTGTGCTGATATCATGAAACTCAAAGATTTAATGGTGCAGTGACATATTGATTCTTGATTTAAAGTTTATTTTTAGATCAGCTGATTTGAGCAAAGTATTGCAGGTAAGCCCCTTTATAATGATGTTACAATGAACAGTTGGGTCTATAAAAACAAGGTTAAAAACTTTTACTGCACTATAGATATCTAGCTTGATCAATATGCTGCAGGATGCACATATTTATTACTAAAAACTGTAATAAAGAGATAAAAATAAAATCATTAGCATACACCAAAGGCGTATTGTGAGTGTATACAAGAAAATGCCTTCACTGCGTGGCAGTTTGTTTACTTCCACCTACAAACCTGGATGAGTCCATAGAGAGATCTGCAGGCTGCAATGTGATGAAAAGCAGCTTTGGGACAAAAAAGTGTCACAACTTTTTTTTTTTTTTTGTAATATGTTGGCTGCAATGGGTTTACTCAGGATAAAAGTCATTCCCTACTCAACATATTAAAACTTTGCTAGATCATAAAAAAATCTCATCTCTCAGATGTACACATATAACATACACATGGAGTCGGTTAACATGGTTATGCATTTCAGGAGCTGTTCTCACCGTTCTCTTGGTAGGCGGACTTGGGGCTGTCGGTGACACCTTTTACTGAGACTGAAGAGCTTGAAGATGACTCTCTGGGCTCGTTTGGCAAGGACCCGCATGCTGTTCTCCAGCTGCTCATATCGCCACTGGAACATGTTGTCCATCGACCACAAATGCTGGATGGCTGACATGTTCAGAAAATAGTTCTGGGGCAGCCTCGCATAAAATGCCTTGAATTCATCTGTGACATAGAAGACATATAAAAAGTGTTTTTTCTATTAATTTGACATTAATATAGCACTACCATGTTTATTTTCAAGTTAATTGTGAGGCTCTATTATCCTCTGTACTGTGTGCAAAATTTGGTACTGTCATCTAAAATGGCAATTAACTCATCCAAATATATTTAAATAAGATGACAGGCTTAAAGTACACACGTACTTATTAATCCAAGCTAACCAGAGCTATAAATAGCGATCAAAAAACTATTTTTGATGTGCAGGTGTTTTTATGGTTTCTTTCATTGATTGTGTGTAATTGCACTGTATAATATAGTATCTATAACTCCAGGAGCTATCCAGTAAAGTAGTGCAAGTTGTTACATTTTACTGGAACACATGATGGACAACTGGCATCTAAATAGTAATTGCATCTCTGAGGCCTTTGATCCTTTGGCCCTTGGCTTGTTACATGTCTAGTCTAAAGACAAAACAATGCATTAAGTTTATGCTTATTAACATCCTCCAGTGGCTATTTGGGGTTCAGTTTATATACAACATTTACAATGCTTCTTTATGACCAGCTGCTGAAATGTGGTCATGTAATATTTTCTGACTTTATGAGTTGGCAGGCATCACAGCAAAATAAGCAGAGGCTGCACTAGTTGTGTCCTCCAGTTTGACGAAAAAAAAAAGAGAAAAAAGTCTCAGTAGCATTTGAAGGAGATTCAGTTGCATTTGAAGAAACCTTTGAAATGGATAGACCTTGGCAGCCTGTTCTGTTTGGCCAAGAAATGTAGATGTTGGAGGAGCTGAATTAGGACACGGCATCTGGCAGATGCTTTGAAAAGTCACCTCGAACATTTTATCATATTCTCCTGTAAGCAAAAATGAAACAAAAGCATGCAGTACGACACTTGTTCAATGTGAAATAAAATGAGAGAGTCAATTTTGAATGAAGTAGCATTGTAAATTGTAAGTTTTGTACTAGAAGACAAGGTGCCATTGTTTTTTAAAATGATATGTTATTATTTAAAAATGCTTAACCTCGCTTCTGATTTATTATTACTACTGCAACAACTTCACCAATTCTATCTTAATATTTATTCCCTTGGGATGAATCTCCTTTGTGAGCTTATTTACTTAATTACTTGAATGTTTCTCCCTTTTCTTTGCAGAATAGAATTTATAGACATTTCAGGGTTTCAGCGATCTACAAGTTTTAAAATATTTTGAGCATTTATTTGAAAAATATGACAACTTTTGCCACATTCATCATCTTCATCTTCACTTCATTATTAGTTTTATCGTGTTCTTTTCTGTTAATGTTTGCTTTGATGGTAACAAAAGTACTGGTTTTTAATGAGAAGTTACCACTGGATCTACATCTAAGTTGATGCTTTAGGCCACCTCCTGAGTTCTTTCCTGGGCTGATAAAGCAGTGAGGTTGAAATCTCATATCCCTCGCTGAAGGACACATTTATGACGCTTACGGGTGCCTTCATTCTGAGCACGCATTTGCCCTTACTTCACACCCTGCTATTAAAACATAAACTTTGAAAGTAATTGCACTTAGGAATATTTCAGTTAAATCTGAAGAGTGGGAAAAAAAGACATCCATTTTGATTTCACCTGAGTAATAATCACCAAGGCAGGGTGACCGAGCACGGCAGTAATAACCAAACATTATGCTAGGAGCCTCCACTCAAACTCTGTTTCCCCGGTGATATGAAAAGCCGGACTTGCAATAAATGGGCTTTATAGCTGATTAATCTGCTCCAGACATATTGTAAACTACCTGAACCCAAAGCTGTTGGTTTTTTTAATCTGGTCCTGTTGCCTTGTTAATTTGCTTTGTGCAGATAGTGTGCCAAGACTTAAAATTCACAACCAACTATTATAGTTCACCTATAAATCATAGAATAGGGAGGGATATACATACATATAGGATCCTCGCTCAGATTTAATGGTGCAGATAAAAACACTTGAATTCATCCTCACTCCCTCCCATATGAATGATTTATGTTCCAATGGTTTGATTTTCCTGCATTTAGATGAGGCATGCAAAAGGAAAGGAAGCAGGAATCAAGGATTTTCTATCAGGCTTTGTTACCTGATTCTTCAAACTCTTTATAGAGGATCCCCCATGTCTCTGTGATCCTTTCCAGGCTCTCTTCCATGGCTTGGATGTCCATATAAGGGCAGTTGCATTCTGGGAACTTGGGATCACAGTTGCACCAACAATCATTGTCCTTGCAGCCAAATTCACCCTCTCCATTACAGGCTATGTAGCTGAGAGCAGCCTGCACAAAACTTTCTCTCAAGTAGTCTGGAAGGATCACCTGCAGGCCTGTAAAACAAAGCTGGGTTTAGTACCATCATCGAACCATGAACTTTGGTACTGAAAGTGTAAATGTAGTGGCAATATTGTCCAGGTCAGGTTATGACTTAATAAAAACACTAAATCTGTTTTGTATGCTATGTTCGTCCCTTGTGCATGCACCTTTCAGAGGAATATTGACATTTAGAAACAAAACAGACGATCAAAACAAAAGCAATAAAAATCATACAAACCTTGCAGCTGGACTTTATTTTCGGGACTCTGAACCAGCACAGAGCTAACAGAGTCAAGGTTGTCATAGTTACTGCATCCAAGAGGACCTGTGCGAGTCTCTGTCACCTGGGCAACAACAATAAAAAGCATTTTTATAAAACAGCATCAGTTTAAGAACAAGTGTTTGGTTAAGTCATATTTCCTTACATGAAGAAGTGTTTAAAAGGTACTTGTACATTTGAGATACTAAACTAGTTTGAGGGGAGCAGAGGGAAATGTGTCTAGTTTGACATGAATGTCCTTTCATGTTTAAATGGGGCAGTTTCTATGTTATTGATTGCACTTATGAATGTTAAAGAACCATGAAGCTGCTAAGAGCTCATTTAGATGCACCTAAGTTGCATTAGGAGTTCTTTGCTACACTCATTTTTCTGCAAGGATGTTAAATGTTTCTTTTTTTTTTGGTCCAAGTAACTGATTGAAGATGTTTCAATTGACCTTTGCCACAAAGCAGCTCCTGCAAAGCATCCCTTTTTTCACTTCATTTGCAAAAAGAGATCTTATTTCAGCACTCTCCTTTTTCTTGCTGTGACACGGCAGGGAGCATCTGACTGTTTCTCATTTTTCTCTCTTTGTGGTTCTGGGACACCATATTTTGTTCGGCGATTTGTCCTGGTCAGGCTTGTCAGGGGACAGTTGGTGTAAAGTGACAGATGGATGAGGCGAGACAATGAGGGTCAGTCGATCAGTAACACAATCATAGAGGGCTGAAGGGCTTGAGAACTCATATAAGGCCGGTGCTGCAGGGAAGTGAAAACTCAGTCTGGGGTTCTTTAATCAAAAGCCTAATCCAGAGGAGACGGGTTTGTGAACGGAAGAATAAATATCCTCTGCAAATGGCAAAAGGAAAATGAAGATAATTTGACTGCTATTCTTCGACTATAATATTTATATCATATTATAAATCCCTTGTTTCCCTCATGAGGGATTTTAATCCTGATATGAATGTGAGGAAATGAGATACAACCCTTGGTTTCAAACCCCATGAATATTGAATCCATATAAGGAATTATTTGATATGCCATATGATATGCCATATGGCAAAACATTGACTGATGAGCAGAGCATTCAATTTCCGCTCTGCATAGCAGCTGCTATTCAATGTAGAAGCATTCTGGTATATTAAAAATACTTAATAGGACATTATTGGCCACCTGTATCTTTGCACATGGCTATATGAGGGAATGAATCAAAGGCTGGAGCTATGTAGAAGATTTTTCTCTTTTTTTTAATTTTTTCTTTCATGATATGAACTTTTAGTTCAGGTGCTATAATGTTGAAGTATTTTACTGACTCATTTAAACAGCAGAGTGAGAGCAAAAGAGGCAGAGGAAGAAGAGAGCTTTGATCACTGACAAATACAGCGGATGAGTAAGCAGCTGAAATCATCTGAATTACAACAAACCCTTGACACTTACCGGCAAATAAGTGTTTACAGTTTATGTTCCTGGTTTTGGAAATAGTCTGCTGGAGGAGCTGAGATGTATGTCTGACTTCAACCTCTCCTAAAGGAAGGCAGAACCTCTTTTTTTCTCTTCAAAGCTTCATAGAAGCCACTTAGAGGCCACTTAGAGGACAACCAACACATTGCTTGAGATACTGTCATGTTAACAACTGTCATAATGAATACAGTTGAAAACCAAAGATCTACAGAGAGAGTAGATTTATGAGATTTATTTACTGCATTGACAATGTTAGATGACTACTTTTTGGAGCATTTCAAGGACTGAACGGGCATGAAACTCAGTCAAGTGAATCATTTATACAAATTCAGGAGAACTGCTTTAAAAAAAAAAATATTTATTTATTTACCTTTTCAATAAAAATTACAAAGATGTAAACTTTGTGTTCATATAAAAGGGTAGAAGTATAGTGGTGCTTCAAAAATTGGGTACACTCTGAATTCATACCCCTTAATCTAACAGCACCAAAGTAGCATAATGAGCCTTTGAAAGTGTAAAAGCAAGTTATCATTGAGAAGTTCTCTTCAATCCTAGACATGATAATAAATGTTGCAGTGATCATATCTGCTGTGTCGTTATTTTAGCCAAGTCAACAGGACAGGCAGGGGTTGACTGAGAAAACAGTTCAGTCCAGAAATCAGTCCAGGTCCACATATACATTCACTTTAACAGGTCAACCGGGTCATTCTGAACTTTTTGGTGAAAGTTTTTTTTTCTTTGTTTGTTTGTTTTCTGCAAGATATATTTTGCCATTAGTTAAAAAAAAAGAAAAAAAGGGAAAAAAAGAAAGAATGTGAAAACAGCCTAGTTTAGTTAGTCAAATGCACTTTAATTATTGCATGTCTTTACAGGTTTCCCTGGATATGTCATCATGAAGCAGGTGCAGCTCAAGTAACTATAGATGATTCCACCTGATTCCACAAATATGAGTGTGCAGATCTCCCTTTTCCAAATTATTTCCATGCAGGTGTATGTCCTGTTTTTTTAAACTGCATGAATAAAGTTATTAAAAGATAGAATGCCCACTGAAAAAGGTAGTTGTGACCCAACCTGCATCCTTGCTAGAATGTTTTCTTTTCCTAACATCAATTACTTAACTTACTTGTGAAGATATCTGTAATTCTACAATAATTATTGCCTTAAATATCACTGATTTAAAGCTGTGTGGAATCGACTTTTTATGGGTCGAAAACACACAACAGGTCCCCTGCACATCACACAACCTGGGTCATTAAGAAACATATAGTGATACAGGTCCATCTTTGTCTAGGGAGGGTTAGATGTGACACAGCCGGCTCTCCCACCACCCTTTTCACCAGTTGTGCATTGTTTTAAAGAGAATGGTCCCTGAAAGGGGCTAAACACATCGAAGAAATAAAAGCCTGTGATCAGACAGGAGGGAGACTGTTCCAACATCATGCCTATTTTCTTCACGCTCATCCATCCGAACAATGCCATTAACACTGCCATGTCCAGTGTAGAGGGTGTGTGTCCCATCAATAAAGGATCTCTGCTAGCCTGCTTTCAACACTAGGAGATACACTCACATAGCCAATAGGCAAGGTGCTTCTTGGACAGGGCCTTACAAGCTATGCATACATTTAAGCACACAAATCATTGTTCAGTTTGCCTGATGGGCCTGTGTGTTCCACGTAATGTGCCCACCATGTCCTCTGCATGAGGCAGATAACAAAAACCATCCAGTTTTAATCACTCTTGACCTAAAACAGTACCTCATTTTCTCCAAAACAAAGGAGGGTTTCAGTCTGAGAGTAGTCCAGCTTTGGTGTACAACAGGGCAAACATATGATTCACTCTCTGAGGTGAGTTTAACTAAAAAGGCCAAGCATTCCTGAAATACAACACTTTGAGCAAGGAGTTCTCCAGGGGCTCATAGGGAACTTTCACCAGTGCTGTGAGCACTAATAAGAGTTCCCACTAAGGGGTGTAGTCATGTATCACTGGTCATTTCTTCTTAAACCCTTGCAGGAGAGGTACCACACTGGGGTGGGTGAATCTAATGCCAAAGCACTAATGTTAGACACTTTAATAGTGGCATTAGACAGCCCCTTTCCTGCAAGAGCCTTAACAAAGACACAAAAGATCCAACTGTATAAGCCAGGGAGTTTGAACACCTTTTCTTGAACCTCTTTTGGAATCCCAAACATTTTTCCTTGTAACAAGCAATGACCACTTGGGTGGCAACACTTTTGCAGACAGTCCAGTCGGAATCAGCTTTGGTTACCAGGAAGAGGGGGTGACCAGAGAGGAAATGAGACAGGGTGAAGTGAAGGGCTAAAGCAGCCTTCCAGGCCATGGTGTATATGAAAACACAGCCATGCTCAAGAGTGGGCCCGTTTGTAGCATCAGGGTGAACCACAGCAGTCCGTAAATGGCAAGAGGATGACTGAAAAAAAAGAAAACTTGACTGTAAGGTGATGTGGGCCACTGCGATGGAATTGACTGTCCTCACCAACGTTCGCTTTCCCTGTATAAAGGTTTGAGGACCACAAAACACTACCTGACACACTACCTGAAGCTCAATCAGGCTGAATTTTCTGTCGCAAGTCAAACATCACCTGCCTACATTCCCAATCCACCCCCATGCATGTCCCCTTCCAACTCTGCAGGAACAGATCTGAGAACACTGGGACATTGTGGGTTACTCTGCTCACAGGTGTTCCTAATGCTACACAGCAAAGACCCCCAGTATTGCTGTATATCCTGCACTTACTGGTGAATGGCAACCGAGTCATATGTGTGCCTTTTGGCATGTAGGCAGAGGCTGGCAATCCACAATTGCGGACAATTCATATGTTGCAGCCCAGAGAATTAGAATTAGAATTACTGGGTGATTATTTTGATTTCTGACAGAGAAACTTAGAGCTTGGTTAAAGGCACAACAATGCCAATGAACTTGTTGGGAAAAAAAAAGACTCTCATGCCAGCTGCTAGGATGCTTTCACATACCTGCTAAGAGTGTGGAGCTCAATGAAATAACACAACAGTTGCAAACAAAGTTTATTGTGTTTTAATGCAACATCTGCACCTAAAATGTTTCTTTAAGGGGTGAACTAATGCCCTGGTTAGACCAGTTGAAGCAACTTCTTGTGTAAGAATTCTCTTATGGGGGACATATTTGTCTAAAGAACATTTCCAAAATGGGTCTGAAACCCCTTCTGTCTTCTTCGGAGCCAGGAAGTAAAACCCCTTCTGTCTATTGTAAGTGGAATGACAGACACTGCCTGTTTTTGTAACAGGTCCTGCTTCAACAGATCTCTGTGGAAAAACAAAACTATCTCTCCTTGAAAGATAACTTGCCTCCATTCATTTTAGGGCTGGAACTGGAGTTGTACTTCATGAATGCTTTCTCCTAATCACCATGTTGATACAATGCTGCATCTCCTCTCTCTTCTGTGTGGAAGAGTGGAGCTTAGTCCAGCTTTAAGTTTAGGCCACATATAAGCTGCTATGCGCGTCTTTACAAGTCGATATGTTTTTTTTTTTTCTGTCTGAAATGTGGCTGTGGTAGTTTTACACAGCACTTACTTATATGTCAGAAATGTATATATATATATTTTTTTTAAATAAAGGTTGACTTGAGTGTAAGATAGATGATGGTGAGATAGAAGATCTCTCACAGATCTACTCTGTGAGAGTGCAGACAACAATCGATTGAGTCAAGGAAACCAAAAATGTATTTGTCTACCATAATGAGAACACAATACAATTGAGAGGCTGTCCACAAGATAAAAATATATAACCAGAGACTCCTGTCATTTTCTCGTTCAAGTCTGTCATGTTGTTCATCACTCTGTGCAGACAGACTGACTATTATGGCTTGAGTCAGTCAGAGCTATCACCATCAATTCTGTTCAGGAAATTCTCAAATCATAACAAAAATGATCCCTGATGTCCTTGAACAACTGGAGTCATTACTTAAAATCAAGCGGATCTGAAAGCAGACTCGGCTCTGCGCCGTGACTTCTTTGAGAGAGTCCAGATTTCCACAGCCAAATCCCCAGCACACCACAACAGTTACAGACATTTCCTTCAAAATGAGCTTCAATTTCCCCTTTCCATGGAGACAGCGGGGGTCCTTTGCCTCAGCAGCCACGTCTCATTCATTTCTACACTTGTTTGATTTCAAATTCGTGCAGAGGTGCGCTTCAATGTATCTATTACACTGGTGTGCTGGTCAACGCCCTGTGGAAGCGATTCACAAGTGTCGAGGAATCTGTCACTCCTGACTCACTTTATACCAGTGATGGAGGTGAGTTTTTCCTGTTTCCTCTTACTTCCTGTCAGTTACGCCTGATGACTGCCTTTGGAGCATGAAAGTACACGCGCTCTTCCTCTTTGTAGCTACAGAAAAAACCCTAATTCCCAAGAAATGAAACACACAAAAGCATCTGCCTCTGCACCTCTGATGTGCCCACCTTAGCTGCAAAAGAAATACCCAGCCCTCCCTGAACACAATGTAGTGTGAGGACAGAGCTTTGATATAAGTACAGGGAGTCTGATTCATGTTCTGCTACAGCAGAGAAAGGCATACTTCACAAGCTGACTACCACTGTGTTCAGAGGAATAAAAAAGGCAGAAAGGAGGGTCATCCTCCCCTCCGTGGCCCTATTAACCCCATGCTACCTGAAGGTGACAACCAGAGGCAGAAACCTGTCACGAGCAGTGTTTCACAAGATTCATTTATCTTCCTCTCACCATATGTGCGTATCACAGAGCTTCCTCCAGACTTGATGTGCTTGCGGCGAATGAAGATCATATCTCATCAAAAGCAGGCTAATAAAATGCCTTACTTTCCTCTTTTCTGCTGATCATTGTGTTATAACACGGAAATTACACCCCAAACTACACGTATAACTTAAAGAAATGCACTTTCTAGTTTGAAAATGACACTTTGAGGTGACAGACAAATATAACACTGGAATTCAGATCCGTCATTGCTTCTAATGTACAATGTTTAGGCTGTGCATAAGGCTTAATATATAGTCTGCAATGAGTTAACACAAACTCACCCAGATGCATTTTCTACATTGTCAATCCTAAAAATCATTTTCATTCATTGTCTGCAGAGATTTACATTGCAAAACTAGTAGTAATAATAATAATAATAATAATAATAATAATAATAATAATAAAATCTCGAATCTTTAAATGTTGTTACGGTCAAATAATTCTTAATGAATTGTAGTAAAACACTTATTATTATCATACCAGGCTTATTTTCCATAAACTGTCATTCATATAAGTGGAAATGCCACAGTCATCATGTATCGGAAAGTTTCG
>JAPZDY010000021.1:4705127-4721524 GCA_029783645.1 Ctenochaetus hawaiiensis
ATAGACACTGAATGGCAAGACAAGTTTATTTATACAGCGCCAGTCAGACATCGGGCGATTCAAAGTGCTTCAAAAGAGGCCTAAAATGTATCTAAATAAGACATTATGAAAGTTTGAAATTGCCTTTTCAAAGATGATAAAAACAAATTAAATTAAAAGTTTGAAAGAAGCTGCATCTAAAATGATAAATTAAAAACCAGAAAGTGATAAACAAATCATTTAAGATTAACTGCATGTAAAATAATTAAGTGAAAAGTAAATGAGAGTCAAAATAGTTACAAATTAAAAAGAACATTTGTCTTTTATTTATTGGAAAGCCACAGTAAACAAAAATGTTCAAAGCTCTGATTTGAACGAGCTGACGGTTGTAGCAGACCTCAGGTTTCTAGGAAGTTTGACAGGTAAGAGGCACAAACCAAAAAAAAAGGGGAAAAAAAAGGCTTATTTCCAGATGACCTGAGGGATCTGGGTGTTTGTAACTTACAAGTAAATCACAGATGCATTTGGGCCTTAGACAATTTAGTGTTCTATAGTACCTTGTCAGTGTCTCTGAGACACCAAAAGCTGAGACAAAAGCAGCAGCATCAATAATTGATGAGCTAGGAAGAGAACCTGTTGAGACAGGACCCCGTCTACAGCTCTGCCAGCAGCTCTGTGAGGCCCTAATGTGAGAATGACACTTTGTTCATGACATGCTTTGTTTGTTTGCTATAATAACCACCTTTCTTTGGTTTAGAAGTGGCATAATCTAACATAAATGCTAATGAGCATTCAACACAAAGTAATGAGATTGATGGGAAGGTACTACTTTTGCAGGTTCTCTGACATTAATCATAATCATTACTTTTTAAAATTTTGACTTTTTTTGCAGAGTGCATGATTTAATGCTCACCTTGTGTATTATACTAAAAAAGTTACAATACATACATATGCAATGTTATTGTTGTTTAAATTCCTTTGATAATATCCTAACAATAGACAGGTGGGACCAGTTTATACTGCAGGACTCCCTCCTCCTGAGGGCTGTGGGGTCTTTCTTCACAGGGCAGGCTGAATCTCAACCACGGCAACTTGCAAAAAACTTAGCTTTGAGGTGACATAAACATATTCACGCAACTTGTGAATGTTCTGCCCTAAGTCTCTTTAAATATTTCTTTCTAACCGATACTGTCAGCCATATCTAATAAGTTTTCAAACACACACAGTTGCAAGCTGCCTGCACATGTACCTAGTAAGCTGCAAAGTCAGGTTGTTTAGCTCTCTACCTCCCAAAGAAAAATTCAACTAATTTTCGATGAAAGTGCTTTCACTTGCCCCGAGCAGGCGAGGCTACAAGTTGTACTCTGACCACTGCTAACCTGCTGTCATAACAAATTGGATAAGAGAACCAACGGCCAAACTCCACATAACTAAGGCAGCACAAGATCAAAAATGCAAGGTCGAAACGTTTGCTTTACAGAATATAGATTTTAGAAAATATACTCCTCAAGCTGAGTGTTCGCTTCAGCAATGACAAATCCAATGCTTTGGGCTTTTAAAGGCTCTAATGGTGTCAATAATGCTAGACAATAATTTGATAAGAATCTAATGTTGGTTGTTTAGCTTTTTTTTTAACCTTGTAGTGAGATTCTTCAGCAAACCACAGTTGTCCTTCATTTTCAGCTTAGATCCAACACAGTGAGAAAGTCTTTGTCCAAAGAGAAATCTTTAGAAGAAAAGGTGGTGTGTTTAGAGGTTAACATCAACAATTACAGGACAACTGGAGATATAGTATTTGCTTAAGATCATATGATACAATCCGACTACATGAACAACATGAACCACATGGGTAGATTTACCTTTAAACCCTTAGAATACCATCTACACACCCACAATAATAAATCAATATGCCACAAGTTTTATATGATATGAACATTCTTAGGCATTTTTATTTTATTTAAGTTCACAGAATGCAGTGTGGCAAAAACACAGAATAAAAAGAAAATCCATTAAGGAAGCTTCACATTTTTGCTCACAAAATATATCATCTGAGTAGCACCCTTTATCTCTTACTTGCTGGTATTCACAAAAAAATGTATTAATTGCAGTCATCTTGTCTTCAGTTACTAAAACTGCTAATTAAACAATACACTATTTTTTCCTATAGCATATTGAGAATTTTAAAAGTTCTGATGAATTGAAAAAGTGAAACTTTTCATTTTTAGAGGCAAATAGAAAAAAAAAGCCCATGGATATAATATACCATGTTTTGGTATAAAAATGTTTACCAGTTTATTTGACTCCACAAAAGAGGTAATTTTCAGTATTTTAGATTAATACCTTCTGCAATTATTTTTTTTTTATGTAAGGGAAGTGTCCACATATCAATCTAAAAAACTTAATCAGAACAGCATTGAGACTAATTGCAAGAGTAATTTTTAAGAAAGATTTATTTATTTATTTATTTTGCTATTGCTTGGTTTTTTATTTTTGTATTTTTTTTTATTATGTAGAAGGAAATTAGTAAAAGAGATACACATAAAAAAACCCACCAACAGAGAAATAACCTATTTTAGTGTCTCTAACTAGGACTAATTAAAATACATACTTGCAAAAATAAGACGCTGTTTGAAGACCCCATCTATTCTTTGATGTTCAAAAAAAGTACAACTCTGATATCAGGCCAGGGGCGAGATTGTGTTTATATTTGCGAGCACTTTCCCTCCATCACAAATCTGCATGGCGATGAATGTATGAAGAGACAGTTATGAAGTCACATACAGATATCACAGCTGTAATTATAACAGATCGCTTGTGATTACTTTGAAATTTCTCAGGGAGGCAACGGGAGAACGGTGCCAATTTTTCCAATCCGCCTGGCACTGCCCCCAATTTACTTCCATAATCATGCTTATGTGAGAAGAAAGGGACAGGAAAAATGTTCCTCAAAGAGCCCTTTGCCTTCTTCTTACTGCACACAGTTTGTTTTAAAAGTTTCCTGACAGGCTACATCCTGTTGCTTTTTAGAAAGAAAAAAAGAAGAATTCTTTGAACATCAAAACCACAAGGGAGCCATTTAGGAATGTACGTGATTAAAAGTCTTGGCTAAGGGATTATTTTTGTCAACTTTCATTGTGTGGCAGGAAATAAACATTGAGTGCATTTATGTGAACTGCACTGTCTTATCAGTCAAATGTTGCACTTTTCTCTCTCCAAAATAAAAGCTTGAGTTCTGTAATCAGAGCAGGTTGAACAACCTTGCCTTCTGGTGATGGATGGAGGGAGTGTGGCCTTTTGAAAGGGTATATATCACATTAAACCAGGAGTAATGAGGAAAGCCTGAACGTCCAGATGTTTGAATGATACAAAGTGTAAATCCCCGAGATTTTAAACGGCAGCACACAAAAATTTAATTAGCCGGTGTCAAAGATTAGCAACACACATGGATTTCAATTTCTGTAATATAATCACCAAACCAGACACTAATTCACACAGTATTTAGCAGAAACTCGAAGCCCAGTGTGTGAAGTAAACATAATGATGGTAAATGGATATGTGGTACATGTTGACCTCTTTGCTGACACTGCAGTTTTCGGACAAAGCCTTTGACTAATCTCTTGCTCAGATATATCTAGTGTAGCTATTAATCTTCACCTCATTTCATGCCATACAAATAAATGACCTCTTCAAATGGGACACAGTGTCTCTCGAGTTCCACTTTGCTGCTTGAGAGCGCTAGTTCAAAGCCGCAGCACGTTCTGTGGAAAAAGAGAAATACACGGGGAGGGAGCAGGGAGAGGGGGTGGGCAGAGAACAGGTATAGAAAGAGTATTCGCAAATCCCCGCTGTCATTCGTTTCTTCAGTTATCGTTGACTGTGATAAGCTAGCCCTGTCTTATCTTAAACCCCCGATAGGCCAAATGGTTCGTCCTGCAGGGAGAAGAGGAAATGAAATGGGTTTCACCACAGAGTTGATTTTTGGGGCTGCAATCCTCCGCACAACCAGCTAAGTTATTATTATTATCAATTTCATGGCTACTTTTCACCGAGGTACATCATTTTCATCAGTTTTAACTCCACGGACACTATCACCGCCGAGTTGTTTGAGTAGTAGAATTTAAAAGTGAATGAAAATGAAAACTTTAAGGAGGATTTCTTTTTCTTTCCTGGTTCAACATATCAGTATTTTTTCAGTGGAGAAAAGCGACTCAAGTACTGCCCTTAGGTACAATTTTTACAAATGACTTGCATTTACTGGAGTACTTTCCTATGTTACCGTACTACTTTAATAATGGGTTACTCGTAAACATAAGCTTAAAAAATAAAATGTGTGTTTAAAAGTTAAAGTCAGTGGTTTTCAGCCTTTTTTAAATTGTGACCCCGTACAACAGAGCCAGATGAGATTATTTCTTGCTTCTTTCTTTCAGAGCAGGAGAATTTCAATCCTCTTTGGTGGTAACAATTAACATAACTGTTAGCACGGTGGCTCTGCGGTTAGCACTGTAGCAGGTCCTAAGTGCGGTACTTAGAGCAGGGTGCAGGGCTTTTCTCCCTCCCATACGTTTCCTCTGGATGCTCTGGTTCCCCCACTATTAAAAACATGCACATGTAGGTTAATTCTCCTGTCACTGTGTCCTTGACCAGGCATGGCTTAGAGCTACACTCCTCAGTGCCGTGTGTTACCTCCCCACCGCTCCTCAGGGATTGGCTGAATGCAGAGAAACAACATCACTTGTCGTAGTCGAGTATGAATGTGTGACATAAAGTATTATTATTTTTTAGGTCCAAAAAGGTAAGACTATCCAATATTTCATGAAATGCTGAGATTGTAGAAACTCCAACATACATACAAATCTAGGTTGCAGAACTTTCCTTTCTTCATACACAATTAATCATCTCACAAGCCTCTAGACTCATATTTGACTTAAGGCTGGAAACCCCTGGACTTCACCTACAGTAAGTGTGAATAAATAAGCTAAAATGAACTACAAATAACCAACTACAAAAACAGACTGCAACTTGTACATTGGTGAGTCAGGATCAAATAATTAATGCAGCATACATACAAATTTGAGCTGTTTTTTAATTGTGTAAAACTTGAATTTATTTAGATTTCAGTATTTTTAAATTGGTGTTTTGGTACTTTAACTTAAGTAAAATACACAAATACATCTAGGGTACTTTGCCTCTCATATTTTTTGTATTCACATTTATTGTCTGGCATGTGGCCTAATGTTTAAGCAGTTTCACTGCAGTTAAAGAGCATAATCAATTCTCTGCAGTTAAAAAAAAATATTTATAATGAAATCTAATCCCATAAAATGTAATCACATGCATCACCCCAGTGCAATATGTTTAGAACATAGCCAAATGCATGTCAACACTCCTGCGTCCACCCTGGTGAATATGGCTGCTTTCCCTTGGCAGTGTTTCCTGAGAACAGGTGGGTAAGGCGGAAGGCTCACATTGTGTTTGCACTGGAAGCAATGGGTATGCTCTCCAGTGAATCATCAAAACACACACTCACACATCCACAAGAATACAATCCCCCTTTCATTTCCCAGTGAGAACTTGTCAAAAATTATTTCAAATTCATTCAGTAAGAGTCAGGACACTGAGTAGAGAAATAATTTGGTGTGAATCTATTAATCCATCATTGCAGAGGTAGCTCAAACATTGTAACTCTGAGCACCGGGTCTGCTAATCTATTTTGTCCTGCATTTATAAGGATTTCGCAGAGATCTGGACTACACACGAAGAGGACCAGACCAGAAAATAATATTGTCACTTTCAATCCCCCTCTTTTTTTACTTTTTGGGTGGCAAGCCTCTCAACCAAACATGGACTGCCAAAAATGATTATTCATGACAAACACAAGCTTAAGATTCATCTGTCCAACTTACTATTGTTGGATCTGAGCAATGGCCACTGACACTTATTGATGCAAGTTCCTCACATTACAAGGAACTCAGTGTGTAGTGTTTAGCACAGAAGCTGCTGAGATAATTACATTTTAGCAAGTGCGACTTTTTTGGTTGTGTTTGTACCTTGTTTTGCTGTATAATCAATGACATAAGGCGGCTCTTTAAAGCCAGAATAGCTGTTACAGATATATTTCTCAAACTGTTGTCACACTACCTTAAATAAAACACTGTATGAGAAATCTGTATCAAGAAAAAGAAAGAAACTTTAATCAATACAGAGCCTGTAATTTCTTTTTTTTTGTAAAAAAGTAGCAGACCTCAAACATCAGAGTGTTTGCATAGGCATGCTAGTATGATCACAATGGTCTTGCTAATATTGTAATGTTAAGTATAATGTTTATCATGTTTTCCATCTTAGTTAAGTGTGTGGGCATGCTAACACTTGCTAACCAGCACAAAACACAAGGTTCAGTGGAGGTAATGATAATGAGAGTTAATATCAACATAAAATTTTGACTTTAAAAAATTATTCCCTCCTCAGGACAAGTTAGTAAAATTTGCTCAAATATCTATTTGAGACCTTTTTTAATCAACCTCCACTGTCAGTGGGATTTAATCTCTGAAAAAAATGAATGTCAGTACAAAGCTTCATGGCAACCTGAGCAAAATTTGCCCAGAAATGTTGTCTGAATAAAAGTGGACACTGACTCTCATATATGCCACTGGTCCATCTAAAAACAAAATGCAGATTCAATTAGCAACAGGCAGAAAAATTAGTGGAAAAATAGTTTGGAGTAAATCCATAATGACTGAAAATGGTTTAATGCTTCCCTCTATGTTCCCTTTTTTAAACATTTGATTATCCTTATTTAATCAAACCTTCAGTCAGTCAATCAAATGTGCCAACTTCCATTGCCTGCAGTTATAGCAAACTGAATTAATGCTTAAACTTTAACTCACTAAAAGTGAGAAATGAAAACTGAGCAGTTAATGAAGCAGAAAGTGCAAAGGCCTGTATTTTTTGCCTAATGTTTTTGGAAAGTGTAAAGCTGTCTTAAGGGGAAAAACCATTATTTATTACAGTTATTTCCCAGCCTATTTACCACAAGCAGCAACTTGGGGTTGCTTAATCCTCAGAGGGAATTTCAGGAGAGGAGATGAGACAAAGAACATCAGTAAAAATGTGGCAGTGGGATGCTGAAAAGAAACGCTGAGGGAGTCTGCTCTAAAACACTCACCTCAACCCTCTTCAGAGCACCTGCAGACTCCCCTGTGGTTTAGAAAATCTGCTGTTGTTCATTCTGCTTGAAGTGGCTCTTCTATCAAACAGTAAGCACCTTTCTTTTGATCAAGTTCAACTCAAAGGGTGGGCGTGTCCTGCCTGCTCTGGTTTGCAGAAGTAACTTACTGAAGATAATTATTAGTGTCCCATTGTTTTAATTCATTTTATTAAAATGTTTACTGGCACTATACACAAGAGTGTGCATCATCTGAGTCTAAAACAATATACTTATTGTTATTGATTTTAAAATCTGTGTTGACAGAAGCTTCAGCAACCTTGCTATTACAAATGATTGTCTGTTTAGATGTGATACAAAGGCTATTACACTCCAGATCTCAAGTTAACCTCAAGTGATTTGTATATGCTTCTAATATTCCATCCAAATACAGTATAACCTTGAAATGTAGTTATTGCATACTATTTCGGACTTATTTCCGAATAAAAAAACTAGAACATAACTGAAGACTTTGGAACTGAAGGTTTGACAGTTAAAGAAAGGATTGAAACATAGTGAGAGAAGAAACACTATTCACTTTTGAAATGTTCTTAGAAAGAAAAAAAATCAGAAAACCTGACCTTCTTTTGATAGCTGCAGGTTAGGCAAACAAAAAGGTTGAAATATTACAGGGCTATGCACAGGTTCAATAGAATCTTCAAGAAAAACATTTCACATTTAATTAAAATACTGGTAGTATAATTACTTTTTGTAGGAGCAAAGCACATTTAAATTTTGAATCTTAACTTAGTATTGCCAAGGATGTTTTAGATACTTTATTACACTCTCTTGAAAATATCCCATAATGACTCCCTTTTACTGTATAAACTGTGGAAATCTTAACACAAATCATTACCATGTTTTAAGGTTCATCTATTAAGCACTGTTGGAGAGGGACTCATAAGGGCCAACAAGATATTTCCAGATGCCCTGTGCCTTTGGAGAGGAAAACCATATTAACTTAACTCATAAATCAAGAATGTTATAAAAAATACTTACACTAAATACTTAAATGTATCGTGGGAGAAGGCTCTTACAAGTAACAATCACAGAGGAACCCAATTTTAAATGCATGAACATTATTAAGTACATTTACAAATAAACAAAGCAGCAGTGGTGTATCATGTTGTTTGAGGGGGAGTGGTAAAAAAACATAAAAAGGGCACCAGCTGTGTGTATGCCGTGGGACACCTGCATGCAGAGAGTCATGATGTGGGCACCCAGAAGGCATCTCTATCACATTTTATCCAATGGAAATGCACCTGAGAGGGCATTTATGGCAGGGTTTTTTTCTGACATGGGGGCAGCAGAGGGGGCCATCAACCCAACCCCCCATCCCTCTCTGAGTATATTACTGGATAGCAGCAAATAGTAACCATTAAGTTAGAACTGTTTCATAGTTCTCCCTGTTTTGTATTGTTTTGTTTTTTTTTGTTTTTCATTCTTTGTCACATCTCTCAAAATGGAGCATTTCAGACGAATCGATTAAAGACATGATCTGAAACCCATTTTTATGGAAATGCGTTTGATGATGAATATAAATTGTAGGTATTAAAAGCTTAAAGGAAGGCTTATTGTTCACCCAAAACTTAAAAGTTCACTCAAGTTCACCCGAGATAACTTTGGGTGGACTTTCCCTTTCAGGTTTGTGACAGGACAACGGCAACAGTTACTGCAACTGGTCCTTCTAAAACCAAACATCTCTGCTGATTTAAGCCTGTTTTATTACCATTGATCATTTCTTGTCCTGTTATTTTTAAATGTACTAACCTGTTAAATCATGTCTGATTATTGTAGTGCTCTAGACCCTTTTGCCTTGTTTTTAATTGTATCACTGCTCATTATATCCCATCTAATGTTAAAACTTTGTGTACAACATCTACCTTTTCTTAATAAATTAAACAAAGAAATAGTTTTGTTCTGTTCTTTTAATATTTTTCTTTAAATTTTAACATTTAGCAACAGTTTAAGTATCCACTAATCCTCATGAAATGCAAATTAATTTCATGGTCATCAAACATCTCAAAATTGTTTTCAGTGTAGTGATTGGATGCAAATAGCTAAAAAACAAAAAGGCGGAATGTCCTGATTAAATCCTGACTTAACCTGATTACATTTAGACCCATTAATATGTTTTTCGACACTGCCCACGTTGAAAACTGATCACTCTATTCTGCTTCTTTTTCTTGTTCCTGCTTTTTTCTTCCTTAGTCATACACCCTCAACTTGTCCAGAGGAATAACAAAACAAAAACAAAAAAGATGGCAGCCTTCCTAAAGGCTGCACAACTGAATAGACTTTTGTTTTACTTTTTTAAAGCAGGGGGAGAAGCCGCCTTCGTCAAGTGGAAAGTGGAAGATGAAAGCAGAGAACAACATTCTTTTTAACAGATAAGTACTGCCAGTCAAACCAACGTATATGCTGTCAAACCTTTGTTACTTGCTGCAGACTTGGAGTCGTGTAATCCAGAAAAGACGAGCGCTTGTACTCGGGCATTCCACTAGAGACGAAAATTGCAGTGACCATTTGCTACGTATAGCTACAGATATTTGTTTTTCTTTACTCTTTTTGCCAACAGTATCTGTGAGTGAATTAAAAAGCATTCGGGCTTCAATCAGACCAAATCAGGTGGGTAGTCTGTATAGACTGCAGCATTGTGAACTACAGGAGGTTTTGCGAGACAAAACAGCAGATCTGCAGCAGAAAAATGGTAATTTGAATATGCAAACGGGCCGACAATTCCACACCTGTGGTGATCGCTGAGTGCCTGATTTGCTTTGTAACAGCCCCTACAGCTGTGTTCAATGTGGTCACAATGCATTCCTGCCCACTTTTGGTCTCATAAGAAAGTAAAAGTCATTTTGGTTGATCAGAGCACAATCTGTTTCTAACTCTCACCCAACAGTCATCTCATTCCAAAGTGTAAAAGGGTAACAATCAGCTATAAAGTATGTTTTCTAATTACTGAAATGGCTGATAGGCTCCACAGAGTATTAGCTTAATTAATGAATATTAAAGAAATAAATTTATTTAAAACATTGGTCACAAGATAAGTTAATTAGTTGAGAACATGCTTTTCAAACACTGGCTCTTTAACTAAGGACACAATAATGTTTGATGTATCTACAAATATAAACATGTGTTGCACATTAACAGTTGGAATCAAATGTTTGTTCTTATTCTAAGTTGTGTTATTCTGTAATCAAATGTTTTTTTCTTGCATGCCTGTTCAAACATCAATACAATGAGATTTTGGGTTTTGTTAAACTAAATTAACATCATCATAACAATCCTAAAACTACGATGTGAAATGGTAACAGTATCATATGACTTTTCATTATCATTAATATTCTAATTAAGCTTTCTTGAAAGAAAACATGAGACCTGATCCAGATTCAACATGGATGTGGTGCAATGATAGACATTTCTTTGCCTTTTAAAAAACAGAAACTTTGGAAATTACAGCTAAATCACTTCCTCTCCTGTTTATACACAAGGGTCAGAGCTTTGGTTTTGAAAATGAATGCTATATGTTACAAATTCAGGAGCATAACTAAGAAATTCGGTTCCTCGTAAAAATACTGCACTGGGCCACTACCTTTAATAAAACAACCCTGCTGAATTTTTTATGAGTCACCTCCAGGTGTAAGCTCCAAAAAATCGTCACCACATTTCACCTCACAAACAGAAGCAGTAAAGAGAGCTATTGCTTGCCAAAACAGGAAAAAAAAGGAAGCTCACCCACAGCTGTATCCCACCTGTATTTGTCCGATTCCTCTCTGAAATCGAATGGGACTGAATCCAAGTGAATTTCAGTTTAGGAAGATTTACAGGCTGTTTACTTTTTAGGTTAGTTTTTCCTTTTAATATCATCACAATTAATCAATGCTGCATTGTAGTAATCTAGAGAGCCTCAAACACAACCTTGCAGCTGACAGAACCCTCTCAGGGGATTCTGTGATAATGCAGAGTAATAACTACTAAGAGCTCACTAATCACTTGGCCACATGATAAGACTATTAATCTTGCCGCCCATGCAGCCCGGCTCCAACGGATCGCTGCCTTTTGCCAGAGAAGGAAATATTAAAAAGCTCTAATGCAGCAACCGTTCACCGAAGCCATAAAGTATCCTCACACTGATCCATAGATGTCAGGATCCCTGTCTATCTATTTCCAGAGGCCCGGACAACATCCTCCTAAATGACGAAGGATATGATTCATGACACAATTTCCACTAATTTGGTCGCATGCCGATACCTCAGACTGTGTTGCTGTCAGGACAAATCATCATTTCTCTTCCCGTGCTAATCAACATATTTCAGTTGACCACCTGATCAGGTGACTCCCGGAGGGTTTGGAAGGCAGCAGAATGTGATATACAGCCAGCTGATAGCAACACGTCTGCATGAAATGCATCCTAATTCTGTCTGGCATGTGTCAGGTATTTTGGAGAACACTGGCTGTTCAATGATTACACAAAAGCTTTTCTGCATGACAGCACAGGGAAAATAATGCAGTCCGCCCACTAAATCACAATGAATAGGGTTGTCATAAAGCATATTGTCCACTATGTGCATTAATGTAAGATATGCCGTTGCATTGCATTTTCTCTCCTATATCATTTTAATGTTACAATTACAAAGTTAGTGAGGGCTGCAAAACGTACTGCACATAAAAAGCAGCTGTGAACATGACCGCCATACTGCAGCAGTGTTCTGATAACCTTATCACATGCATGTAAAAATGTCCTTGGGATGACATTGTCCTCTACTCTAATCTGTACCCAAAGTGGGATATAACAACAGATGTCAAGATAAACATTTGTGAGGTAATTCAGCCAAGGCATATGAAGGTTTACTCCCATCCTACTCATCTCTTTCATTTAGCTCAATTTAACTTCACTTGGTTTGACTGCAGTGCATTTCATTGCAGGCAATATAATTTTCACATTCTTTCATAAGGGTCGGATGAGGACTTGCACATTCTGAGATATGCAGTAAGAAAGCCCACTCAGAATTTAGACAATAGCTGGCTGTTTATGGATTTGAGGTATCTACAGGAAATGTTTCTGTTCTAATGAAAATACGCAGTGGTTCTCTCTTCCATCATACAACTATGATGCTGAATCATTAGATTTGTGCAGAAAAATCCTCTGTGCGGAATCTTTTCCCCGAAACAAAACAAAGTCATACACAATCAAAATGTTTTTGATTTTATAGTAGATTAATTATGGCTGTGACTGCTTTCTAACAGCTGTAATGGAGGTCCTAAGCCTATGGGCAGCTTGCAAACAATTAACTGTGTCATGGCTCTGCTAACTGCATCTAAAAGAACACTTTGACCTTCCAGGACAAATGCCTTTCTCACGTCTGCACAGTAAATATGATGTTGTTTAAATTGTGTTTTATAGGGGATTGTGTGCCAAACTAATTATATTATTGATAAAACAAGCAAGGAATATTGTTTTAATTTGAAAGCTCAAGACATAAATAGGGAGTTTTTTTTTTTTTTAGCTCTAAAGCTCATGCTAAGCTAACTGGCTGGTTGCAGTAGCCTCATGTTTGACGAAAGTATGGGTGTTCTCATCTCTGTGTGGGTAAGAAAGCAGATAAGTCAGGAGTAACTCACAAAATAATGAACAATTCATCTAATAAATATATAATTTTGCTGTTTAACCTGTAGCTACACAATAAAACTAGCTGATGGCATCTTTATATGATTGAGTTTTTGCTAATGCTTAAACTCATTCAACTGTTCGCTTATGTATGTAAGCTGAAGTATACAGTACAGCTCAGTGCTTTTGGGTGTCTCTAAGAACAAAACACTGTGGCTTTGTGAGTGTAACTAATTCCAATATGTAAACACAGAGACATAATCACATTATGTATGTGGCCTCAATGTACACACAGCTAATCTTTCAAAGAACCATGCAAACTGTCTGACGTGGCTGATGCGGAATTTATCAAGCATATAATAGGAGTAAGGATACTGTACTGTGGTGGCATATATAGTGTAAAGTGCCTCTTCATCCTGCAGTTATGACTCACCTATATATCTTGTATCTGGTGGAGAAACCTTGCCGGTTCTTCTCCACAAAGTCGATGTACTCTGGGGAGTGGTGGAAAGGCCCTTTATCAGACAGGAGCCAGTCCAGGGGACCCCCAGGCTTGTCATTGGGGAGACTGGCTGTTGCTGCTGCCGCTATTACCGCAGACCGTAAACACACCCAGCAGTGAAGGCTGAGGCTGACGACGCCCCATAGAGCCATCAGAGAGGGAGGGAGCGAGGGAGGGATAAGGGTGGTGATGGTAGGGGGGCGTTCAGCAGCCAAAGCCACTCGTCATTAGCTGGCTCCTCCACTGGGATGACCAGGGGACCTGCATCACCTCAACGCCCCCGGAACACCTTTAAATAAACAAGACACACAGTTATGGATACATACAAACACCCATATCCAGCATAGAAGACAGACAAGGACAGAAACACATTAATGTATAAGTATTCAATTTTACATGCTTTATGTGACAGCATGATAGAGGCGCTCGGATTTTTAATTATTTTTAGGGGAGGTTTTTACACAGAAGTTTTGTGACATGACTAGCCAGCTACACAGTTCTTTGTTCTGTAGAAATGATCTAACCATTAATCAATTTTGTGTTGACAGGAGATTAATTTTCAACAATGTTCCCAAGAAATTCATTATTTAGTTTATCAAGAAATAAACACTCACTCACTGCAGCTTTTCAAATGTGAGGATTTGCTGACCTATGACCACTGAGCTGATGAATGCAGCATCTATAAAGCTGCTATGTTTTATATTTAACTTCACTGATTATATGCAGCTTATACTGGACAGAAAAACTTGAGCAACGATCCACACTTTCTGAAATGCATCATCATTTTTTTGTTGTGTCCATGTGAAATAATTCAGTCCAGTATTTTCATACTGCCATGTTTGCACAAGGCAAATCGTTGACAGTGAACTTAGTATCTTGATTAAAGAACCTCCATTCCTCCATGTGAGGAGTAATAGTTAGGGTTCAAACCAACAAGCCTCAGATTCTTGCACGGTCTCACTCTCGTTTTGATCCACTTCAGTCTGCATGTTCTAATTGGGGAGAACATCGCAGATTGTGCACACAAACTAAGTCATGATGGCAAAAAGTGGATGGTTGGAAACATGATGTAGAACAGTTCCAGTAACAATGCAGAACATTAGACTGCATGCATTTGATGCCAGTATGCTGCGAGGCTTCTGTGCCTCTCCACCCTGCAGTATTAATCAACATAAACTACTAATATTAAGTCAGCTTAATCTAAACCAAACATGAATCAGCACTTTGGTAAAACTGTGGAAATTAAAACTTCTTCTCCACAAGAGGAAAATAAGTAAATTACAGATTGCTGGAATTACAAATTTTGATTTGAGCATTAAGTTATGATTTGTAAAAGTAAATGAAAGACTGATCAATAATACATAAATCTTCAGTTGCAACTCTCCAATCCTTATGAACTGAAATTGTTTCTCTCAGGGGCTGGTGGGGAAATAAGTAATTTATAGAGAAATATTACAGCACTTTTTAGCTGAAATGCACCGCTATGTGCAATGAATCCGTCTTCCTTTGAAGAGAGAAAAATTTAGCTCATTTTTTTAGGACACAGTGTTTCCGATTGCTTATGAGTCATTGCTTCCTGTGAGTTTGGATTTCTATAAATGATACAAAAACTTAATGTAGTGTAAAAGAGAAAAGTTTTGAAGACTAAATTACTTAAGACATTCCTTTTTTTAGCCTTTCATTTGTGATTTAATATTCTAATACAAAATTCTTGCCTAATACGACTTCTTAAGGATTGTGATGAACCTGTTTGTTGATTGATGTTTCTAATAGTCATGATATTCCAAATTAATCCCTTTAACTAAGTGAGTGATAGCTGTGCTGCTGTTCAAAATTATACTCATCATACTGAAGCAGTACCCCTAATGCAACACTGCAACAGATCCATTAGAAGTTGTGAAATGGAGAGGGGAGATATAGACTCACACACAGACACACTCTTATTTTGATAGAAAGGAAAGTGTCGGTAGCTGTGTTTTATCAGACTTCATGCTGTTCGGAGTGTTGTCCAGGGCTCACATTAGCCTCCATCACCATCTCGAGCCCCATCAATCATCTCCCCCGCAGTGACGCACTCCTTCGCTGTGTGTGTATGTGTTGGTGTATGTGTGTAGAGGGGGGAGGGGTTTGAGTCCCATTACAGTATTCTGATGACAATCTGTCAAGTTAACTCAGCCATATGACCATCAGTGTGGGTGTGTGCACATGTGTGTGGGTTTCAACCATCATTACTCTCAGACAACACAGCAGACAGCATGAGCACACATCAGCTGGAGGTGAATAGATAGAGCAGGAACGGATTCCAAATGCAGCATTAAATACTTTTATATGTTCATCTGCAGAGAGAGACAGAGATGAAGGTTGACTATTGAATGCTGAAGCATGCAGGAGGACTTTAATTTAGTAGCTTTAATAAGAAGAGATGAGCTGGCAATTTTGAAATTGATTTCAGTTTGACATCACTGTCATTGCTCCTCAGACTCGGTTGGGTTTTTTATTCTGCTTTTTTTTCCCACAGATGTAGTACTCTACATGACCTGAAAAAAATAGAGGTGGAGTTCCCTTTTAAGAGTACGCTCAAGACGAGTGTCATGTCATCAAGCAAAAAGATTAAGTCAATAAAAAAGGAAAAAAAAATGATGTCTTTCATAACATTTGCAGAAATTCTCTCTGAGCACTTTGATGATTTTACAGAATGAAGAATTGCAGTTTGAGTGTCTGCTTTAATTGAATTTTATTATTTTAGCTATTATACGTCAAGACAAGTATTTTGGAGGTTAAGCCTCAAGTCCAAGTCAAGTTTTAAATGATCATTTTTGGGACCACAACCTGCAAAGACCTACAGATGGATGAGTCCAGATGGGGAAACAGTGACTCTGTGGAGACAGCTAGAGGAGCTTTATGAAAATGAGGTGAACTTTGCTGGATTGTTGCTCTGCACTGCAGCCTCGTGAACTGAATAGATTTTTTTCCTCGGTTGTAAAAATTACGTTAATATGATAGGAGGTCAGTGAGTATAACACGTGAAAAAAAAATTCTCATTCATTTATTTTACAACCCTGCTTCTAAAAAGATGTGATGATGCTGTGTATAACATAATA